>JAZGLO010000892.1:0-77500 GCA_036873155.1 Biomphalaria sudanica
AACCTCGTCAATTATGGCTGGAAATACATGTCAAAAAAAAAATGTCAGCTATTCTTTATTCAAGAATGCGGCAAGGCCTTTATTTCATGTACCGTTTCACAAAATGGCTACCGTTCAAGAGAACACTTATCTGCATTTTCCCATCATATTAGATGTAAGCTCGTCTATTCCCCCATCCCACTCGCTCTTTTGACGTGTACTCAATATATTGGTTCAAGTTTGCAGACGACACCCGCCGAGTCTAGCTTGAAGATGTAGAATATTGACTGGGATTTGGCTGTAGGCCAACAAGTACTGACGCAGGTTGTTGACCGCTGGTCTGTCTGTTTTGTTGAATAACTAAAGTGCAGACGATGTGAGTGTTGTGTCCTTGTTGTGGGGGCTACTCCTAACCAGATTCTGTTTATTCTTTGTGTGTGTGTGTATGCGTGTTGCTATTTAATTGATTGCTCTGAAGTATTTTTTGTTTATCAGATGTCAAAATTGTTTCATTTGCTTTGCTCAAAATGACTTTTTTTTCATTTTCCTGTCCTTATTTTTACATATTTTGTATTCATCTTCATTTTTAGCGGCCCCCGAAAAGGAAATAGCAGCTTTTTTTTTTTAAAAGTTACATCAACATCAGGTTTTGACCGGGTTTAGACTTGATAAGGCCCTAGATGTGGAGCCCCTTGTCATCAACATCCAAAAAAATGATTGAGAATATCCCTGGAACCATATTTTGGGCCACCAAGCAACATGGGATTCTAAGCTATAGCTTATAGGTAAATCCAGTTCTGAACAGCACGTATAGACAAAACAGAATTATTTATATAGACACACCAGCCAGATATGACCCGCGGGCCTTAGTTTGGGTATTAATGATTTACTGGATTGAGTTTAGATCTATTTCAAACTTGGAGAATGTTTCCTTCACATTTTTAAAATTTTGACATGAAAAAAAAAGGAAGAGTTTGAAAACGGACGTAAACGATAGGCTAATAATACTTTTAATAATATAATAGTAAAAGTGCTTTTAGAGCATGGAATGGGTTGCCTGAGCCAGCCAGGAAAACGAATGACTTAGCAGAGTTTAAGTCATTGGTTAACATGCATGACTAAATGCATGACGCGTAGGACGTAATCATCTTCTTTTTTTTGAAGTAACATATGCATTATATAAGATAAGATACTAATGGCTTTGTCTTCGGTTCCAATGGTCAAGGATAAGTGTACTGCTTCCCAAGACTACGCCAACCCAGTTGCGAGCTGCATATTTTGGCACATCTTCGCCTCCTAAGCCTGTCTTCAATAAGGGCTTTTCTTTATTCCTCAAATGTATGTCTCGCGGCCTTCTTGAGAGCTACCCAACTGTCTCTTTCATAGGCCACGTGCTGCCAGATACTTACCTCTATGCAAGTGAGGGCAAAATGGCTTCTGAGCGATCATCATTGTGCTACTGGGGATCACCCGTGTCTATAAATCTATAAACTTGAGAACCCCTGAGTGAGTATCTCAAGAAAACTCTAATCGCTTTGATGCTCGTTGTTGCAAGAGCGAGAGATTCGTCATGTTTCTAACACATTTTGAACGATAATTCTCATTGAATATGTGAACAGGCGATCTTAAGAATGGCGAATAGGGAAGACTGCCCAAAACTCCACCCCTGAGAGGAACCCTCGATATAGGGTATTCTTTTATTACTACCTTAGCCGATCTAACAAATATGCAGGGACTCTGCCAACCATTCTAATGTACCACCCCGCTCTAGACTGAAACACATCGTGGCTTTATTTATCTGAAACACGATTCTCCCTAACAAAGACTTGTTAATCAATATCTTTCCGGCATCTATAATCTATACCAATCTATATCAGTCAATAAGACGGCGCATAGCATGATATTCTGGGTTAGGGTCCGGGTAGGGCCACGAAGCAAGGCCGGCTCTGAAGTTTATGTGTTTTTTAGTGTTTGTTTTTTGTTTAATTTAAAAGAATGAAGAAGGGTGTCACTCAAAGAGAGAGGAAGAGAGTTTTTAAAGTTCTGACATCGCTTCAAATAGAATTCGTTTTTGACAAAATAAAAAAAAAAAATTATTTAAAAAAAAGAACAAAAAAACAACTTACTTTATTAATATAATGCGCCCCGACATATTTGCCTTTTAGAATTGCAGAGTAAGCTGATGTCTGAGCAATTTCATTTTGTTTTGTACAATCACTGGCCTAATCTAGTAACACATTTTTGTGTCCACGTGTCCAGCAGATGCCTTGAATCTTTCACCATAACACAATACCAAAATAGTATATAAAGTTTTAGTTAAATATAGGTACTATTATTGTTTTATAAATGCCTTGATGTCAATCGAAAAACAAGCAATAGGCATATATGAAAAGAAACTTTAAAAAAATAGCTTATCCACATTTACAGCTATATATATTAATACTGTAAGAATTTTCAATATCAAACGAAATATCATTACTGTTATTTAATAAACAATTCGTTTGATTTTTATTATTATTAATTCATGTGTTGTCATTGACAAGGAATAATTGTGGAAAGTTTCAACTTGATCCGAGACTAGGAAGTGTGAGAAATATAGTGTAAAACAATTGTATAAGCTTTGTACCAAAGTGATTGAATGAGAGATGAGAGAGAGAGAGATAAGGGAGAGACGGAGAGAGAGAGAGAGAGAGAGAGAGAGAGAGAGAAAGTGAGAGACAGTAGTCGACAAAAACAGTTAGATAGAGGGAGACAATAAGAAAATACATGATGCTAAAATTCTTTCCACCTACATAGTTATTTCCCCTACGTTAAGGCTATCCTATTTGTATGTCAGCACATCCTGACCACTTGGACATAAAAATAAATAGTCCATCTCCTGTCCACCTCCAGTATTTTGTTTGAAGGACAAGGTCGACTTGACATCTTCTGTAACCTAATTCAATAGATCATGATACCAGAAACCAACACCCACCTTAAAATAAGAGAAAAAGAATAACAATTTTCACGTGTTAACAAAGACATATATATTTTTTTAATTTAATTTTTTGTTTTGTTTAAACCAGAAACAAAAGATTTTTGACCAGACAGCTGGGTGCTTTCATGGACGAAGGCGAATCCAGAAAATAGCAAGCTTTTTGGTGTATCCGGCGTATAAAATACGGAAGTAGTGATAAGCGAAGTATTTGAATAAACTCAGGGCCAGATTTAAGGGAGGGCAGACAGAGCAACAGCCTCCACAAAAGAGAGAAAAAATATATCCGAATTTCGACGGGTCACTAACTTTTTGTTCGCGATTTTTTACGGCTGACAAAACTGTCATGATTTAGAAGTGTACGCTTGTAGCAAGCTCAAGATAAAGTGCGTCTACCAAGGATCTAACCCTTAATTTTAACAAAAGTAAAAAAAACAACACTTTTTAAAACTAAAATATGATCATTAAATATTTTAAAAATAGAATGAGATCTTAAATTTAGGAGAGTTTTATATTTTCAAAAGAATAGTATGATTTTAAATATAATTATTTTTATTCATAAGTGGATCTTTAGTAGGGATTAAAAAGCCTGAAAGTGTAAAGGACCTCTACAAAAATCTTGCCCCGAAGCCTCCACATACTTAAATCTGGTCTTGAATATACAGCCTCGTGTGCACCTTACAGAGTCGTAGTATCCATTTTGTAAACCCTTTCGCTTTTATCACAAAGTAATTTTTTAATTGGCAAAAGGGATTTTTCAATATGGCTTACTTAACATTGTTTATTTCGCCTTTTTTTTCACAATCTCTTCAAATCTTCCTCTATTCATTTGATTACTTCATATTGTTTTGTTTTGTTTTTCTCGCTTTCTGTATTTAACAGTGCAAAGAACTATAAATTTAAGTTTAAACAAAGAGAAGATTACTGCATTTAATAATAATAATAATAATAATAATAATAATAATAATAATAATAATACTAATAATAATAATAATAATAATAATAATAATAATAAAAAGATTTGTCTTCGAGTCCGAAGGTTAGTGAGGAATGCACTATTTCTCGTGGCTTCTTCTTCTTCCCCTAGCCTTTTGCTGCTGAGCTCTTTTGCAGACTGCCAAGGAAAACTAGTGTACTGTTTTCTTCAGTTGTTCAGCACTGCCGTACAGGGTGTTGGCTATGTTGGGCTGGAGTGGTAGTAGGGTCTGCCTATGGTGGGTTAGGAAGGGGCATTCAAAAAGGATTCTCTTGGCTGCGCATTTAATTACAAAGCTAATAGCATTTACCACTAGGGCTTGTCGAAGTTAAGGGTCCATGGTTCTTGCCGTGGTCAGTGCTGTTTTTTATTTCGCTATATTTTATTTATTTGTTAATTAAAAAAAGGTGTGTCCCTAGTTTGACTTTTATCTACGAAATATGTATGCATTAGTCACTGTGGGCTTAAAATCTTATTTTCAATATCTGCACTATGTCAAGTTTAGTAAACTTATACAAATTCTAGAAAAAAACCTCTAAAGTAAAGCGATTGGTCGTTGTGCTGGCCAATGGTCGCCTTCGTTCACCTTTGCCCTAAGAAACAGACGATCTTAACATCATCTGCCCTATAGATCGCAAGGTCTGAAAGGTGGACTTTACCCATGAAGAAACAGATGACCTTAACATCATCTGCCCTATAGATCGCAAGGTCTGAAAGTGGAACATTACTTTTTTTTTTAATAGATGCACTTGAGGGTTTGTGGGCCTTGGCGTTGATCGTTCACCACAAATAATCACGGTCATCTCGCACTCACCTACATAGATTTTTTTCCCGTAAGGAATTCTGGGGGAGGAGGAGTGTTACTAATTTAGATAAATAGTTCACAAACGTTTCCGCAGGACGAATTCCTCATCAAGAGTGAACCGATCACAACAAAGTTTTGATTATTTATTTTGTTAATATTAAAAAAAAATAAAATAAAGTTAATGTTTTTCAGAACCTCTGTATTTAATAAAAAAAAATCATGAGCTGTAGTGAAATTAGCCGTGAAGAAAAGAGGAGAAAAAAATATTCCTTCTCATTTATTCGTTTCGTTTTGTATACACACACACATTGTTCAAATATCTTTTTTACCCCCCCCCCCATAATTCATAAATAAACTAGAGTTTAATGAGTATGATTATCAATCAAAACAAAAACCAACAAAAAAAAAAACGAATACAAAAAACAACAAAAAAAAAAACAAAAAAAAACAACAAAGCTAACAAAAAAACTAAGGAAACAAAACACCAACAACAAAAAAAACAAAAAAAAAAACAACAAAGCTAACAAAAAAACTAAGGAAACAAAACACCAACAACAAAAAAAACAAAAAAAAACCAACAAAGCTAACAAAAAAACTAAGGAAACAAAACACCAACAACAAAAAAAAAACAAAAAAAAAAAACAAAGCTAACAAAAAAACTAAGGAAACAAAACACCAACAACAAAAAAAGCAAAAAAAACCAACAAAGCTAACAAAAAAACTAAGGAAACAAAACACCAACAACAAAAAAAGCAAAAAAAAAAAGTTCTAAGAAAACTGTCCCCCCCCCTTTTTTCCAACTTGACCTATTTAATCTAGACCATTCGTTAGAGAAGGCTTCTACACTGACCAGGAACGTCACAACCTGTGGGCAGTTTAGACCAATATCTGTCTAGACTGCCCACATATTGTGACGTTGCAGGTCAGTGTTCAGGCCTTCTATAAGAAATGGTCTCGATTAAAAATACGCATTAGAGATATTGACTTATTCATAAAAAAATGTATCTGTAGGACCAAAATGGTTCAAATAGTGTGAAGCGCTGTAACAACTGTAAACAAAATGTTACCAAGGCAACAAATCACCTCAATTTCTTCTTTTTTTTATTTTTTTTGAAGCGACAACTTTTGCAGTCCTACTCTGCCAAATTAAGTTTATTCTCGCGCAGGGTTCTGAGCAGCGTGAGACGACCACGAGATTCTGCCCTACGGGGAGATCGAGAGATTGATTGTATTCGCTATTGACTTCTTCCCAGAAAGAAAAAAAAACAGGAATCGATTCTCCAGCCAAGTACTTTGAGCTTTCAATTTTGCAGGGGCTTTAAAAGAAATCTACTTTTTTTATGTGCTCACTCATCCAACACCCATCAACCAAGTTATCTCGCGATATATTTTAAACAGGAGAGGTTCGATTCTCATGAATCAACTGATTAACATTTCTTGTCTTTAAAAAACAACAACAAGAAATATCAATTTCTCTTAGTGGCTTAATTAAGGTGGGGGAAATGGGGCCAAATTTGAAAATCCCCCTTGGTCCCCACTTGAGTCTGGAAGGGGGGCCCAAATGAGTGTTAGTGTTTTTTTACATTAAATATTAAGCCAATGCCATGCTATCATGCTATTCATGTTGTTACGTAAATTAGTGGCATTATTGCATGTATTCCACACCTTAGACTTAAATATTTATTAAGTACATTATCTCATACCTTATTGTCGAATGTCAGAATTCAGAGGCCCCTAAAAAGGCCAAGCTTCCCGGGTCCCCAAATCCCTTGATACGCCACTGACTTCTCTTTATGTAATAACAGCAATGTCGTTATAAAGATTGATACTTTCTCACAAAATGGAATACTAACATTCTTATTTGTACGGGACAATATTTCTGCACTTTTAGGTAACTAGTAACTCTTCCTCTTCTCCTTTCTAAGTCTATACGGGTCTACTTTCACTGATGAAATAATAAAAAAAAAAAGTAAAAAATATCAATACACAGAGGAAGGGTGTAAACATGGGCAATAACAAAAATAATCTTAGAGAATCTTATCTTATCTTATATAATATAGACGTTACTTCAAAAAAGAAGATGATTACGTCCTACGCGTCATGCATTTAGTCATGCATATTAACCAATGACCCATATGCTAGGACGAATTTGTACAAATACTCCTTCTTCCCTAGTGCTATTAGAGCATGGAATGGGTTGCCTGAGCTAGCCAGAAAAACCAGTGACTTGGCAGAATTTAAGTCATTGGTTAATATGCATGACTAAATGCATGACGCGTAGGACGTAATCATCTTCTTTTTTTAAGTAACGTCTGTATTATATAAGATAAGATATAAGATAAGATAATATGTGGATTCCATGACAGTTTTTCATTTATTATAACACCTAGGTATTTTGCGTTTTTAGTCTGTGTTACTGGTTTGCCATGAATAAGATAAGTGGAATTAATTTCTTTTAGTTTTTTTGTTACTCTTAACAACTGACATTTTTCTGGGTGGAAAGACATGCTCCAATTTGATTCCCATTTCTGTAATTCATCTAATTCTCTTTGTAAAATATCTGTGTCTTGTGTTGTTTTTATTGTTCTATATATTATGCAATCGTCTGCAAATAATCTGACTTTTGTTCCTGAACTAATGCAATTTGGTAAATCATTTATGTAAATTAAAAATAGTAGTGGACCCAAGACTGTTCCTTGAGGTACACCTGAGTTTACTGTTATTGGTGTTGATTTAGAACCATTTTTTATTACAGTTTGTTCTCTCCCTATCAGAAAATCTTTAATCCACTGATGCAGTGGACCGTTAATGCCGAAATATTTTAATTTTTTAAGCAAACTATTGTGGTGAACTTTGTCAAAAGCCTTAGAAAAATCTAGTAAGATAGCATCTATTTGTTCACTATTATCTAAACCTTTAGAAAAATCATCAATTAGTCCTATTAGTTGTGTTTCACATGATCTATATTTCCTAAAGCCATGTTGGTATGGTGTGAGGACATTGTGTTTGTCTAAGTGGTTTATGATGTTGCTACATTTTATGTGTTCTAGGATTTTACATGTGATGCTGGTAAGTGATACTGGTCTGTAGATTCCTGGGTCAGATTTTTCTCCTTTTTTTAAATAGGGGGGTGACATTAGCTTCTTTCCAGTCCTTTGGTACTCTGCCCTGGTTAAGTGAAGCTTGAAAGAGTATTTTGAACACTGGGGTTAGCTCATTGCTTAGTTCTTTGAGTAATCTAGCTGGAATACCATCAGGTCCAGACGCTTTATTTGGTTTGGTGTTGGCTAATAGTTTTTGAATTCCATTTTCGTGTACTACTATATCTTCTATGTTGTCTACTTGGTTCAAATTCAGTAATATATCTTTGTCTCCTGGGGCTGAGAATGCTGATGCAAAGTATTTGTTTAGGATGTTTGCTTTAGTTTCATTATCATTATGTATTATGTTATGTTCATCTTTTAATGGCGCTATGCCTGTTGTTTCCATGTTCTTATACTTAATATATGACCATAGGTTTTTGTTATTATCTTTAGATATTGCATTGTTTATGTATTCACTCTGCAGCTGTCTGCTTACTTTTTGGGTTAAGTGTTTAATTTTTATATACTTTTTGTAAACTCTTTCCGCCTTAGTTTCTTTAAATTTTCTATATAGGTTTTCCTTCTGTTTACAAAGCTTCTTTAGTCTATTATTAAACCAGCATTTATTTATTTTGTTTGATGTTTGTTTAGTTGGTATATGATTTTCTATAATGCTTTTAAGATGGTTTTTAATGAAATTCCAGAGGTCATCGACTGGTTGGTTAATGTCTTTTTCTAATAAGAATGTTTGTTGAAAGTTTAATGCAGCTTGGTGTAGTTGTGTTTGGTTACATTTATTCCAGAGTAAGATTTTTCTTTTGGGTTTTGAATGGGCTACTGCTTTTATCTGACTGTGTATTTTTATGATCTCATGGTCTGATAGATCAGGGATAATATCATAATCAACTACTAATCCAGGTCTGTTGGTTAAGAAGAGATCTAATGTGTTGTTTAATCTAGTTGGCTTTTTAATGATTTGATCTAAACTTAGGTTGTGTAAAGTTTCTATGAAAAGCTAAAATTATGTCCTTAAGGTTTTGGTGTTTATCTATGGTTAGTGTTTTCCAATTTATATCAGGTAGGTTGAAATCACCCATAATCCAAAAAACTGCATTTTTATTTGTCTCTTTAAGTGTAGTAATCTGATTACATAGTTCCTGCATGTATTCTAAACTAGAATTTGGTGGTCTGTAAATGCTGCCTATTATTAGGGATGTTGAGGTTGTATTAATTTTACAAAATGTAGATTCTATATTTTTTGAGTTAGGTAAGGTAATTTCTTCTGCTATAAGAGTGTTTTTTATTGCTAAAAGAACTCCTCCATGATTATCATCCCTATCTTTTCTAAAAATTTCATAATCACTATTGAAAATTTCTGCATTATAAATTTCAGGATGTAGCCAAGTTTCAGTTCCTGCATTTATGTCTGGTTTCTCACATTTTAATAAAATTTCTAAGTCTGCTGTTTTGTTCCTAATGCCCTGATTCTTATTATTGAGTGCTCTCCCTTTTACTCTCAATCCTTACGATTATGAGATTTATACAATTAGAGACTATTAATATGGGATTTCTCAAGCAAAAAGCAAGAGATTGATAGTGACTTAATATGACGTCATCATTTGTGAGGTAAGAGTTATCCAATCATTCGATGATGACCTCTTCATGCAATTTTTTTTGTTTTTCCCCCAGGCTCGAGTCACAATGCAATAGATGTACAGCAGGGATGCCGTAACGTTTTTGGATCAGTGAGCATGCAGATTTCAATGACTGATCCATTTTTTTTCTTTTACAAAGATTATATCAACTCACTCTGTCTGTCTGTCAGTCAGCTTGGTAAAAAATGTATATACATTATTTCTCCCACACCCAGTCTCGGATCGAGTTGAAACTTTGCACAATAATTCATTGGCATAGACATGAATCAATAACAAAAAAATAATTTTTAAGTCAATTAATAACTGGTAATTAATGATTTTGTTTGTTACCAACAAGGGAAATTAATCATTTAGTATTTACAGATACGGCTAAAATTGTAGGGTTTCGTCCACTAAGATAATTGAATACGTTATTTTTCCCACACCCATTCTCGAATCAAGTAACAAATTTAAACTATTTGTTATTTTACCAAACTAAACATGAATCAATAAAAAAAAATTAGTCAATTGGTCATTATATATAATGTTTAATATCGAATAAAGGAAGTAATTTCTACATAGTTGAGAGATACAGTTTGTAATTGTGGAGTTCTTCTCTTTAGATAACCTTTATTTTTAAAAAAAGGTTTATCCAAACATTTTGCTTGTTGCAATATCAAGATATCATGCACCTTGAGTTGAAGTTTGACACCGCCTCTCGGGTCGCTAATGCAGCTCAAAGGTCGTCTGCCGGGTATCACTAATCTACAGCATAAAGGTAAAAGAAAAGTCGATTGTTCTCCCTAGCGTGTCCAGGTAGATCTAATGACCTTCTATAGTGATTACCCTGGCAGTGAGAACGCTGCGTTAATGATGGTACGTTTATGCTTCGCCACACATGGATGCATTTGTAGATGCCAAAAGTATTTTTTTTGAACATGATACAAATTTAGAGGGAAATCAATTTTTTTTTTAAATTGATCTAGATTTAGTAGAAAAAAAAACGAAGCTTTAGCAGCGGGATTATTCTCAAAACGCTTATTAAGAGAATTATTATAAAATCAAAGAAAATATGTGAACTTTGTTTTATGCCATTTATTTAACTCTTTCTCTCCTAACTGACGATACCAACGTTGATTTGACCCCATTAAATTAAATTAACTTTTGATTTTATAAACTTTAATTTGTGTTTTATAAAAAGAGCATGCATAATTATATGATTATAAAACTTATATAACATTTTTCTGATTACACACAAAAAGTTAGTGAAGTTTAATCATAACAGGGTAGTGAAACACACGTGAGCAAAATGAATAAATTCATCGAAACGTGGAAAGTAACTACGGTGAGGAAGAGTTAAAGGAAACAATCTTATTATAGAAGAATTTGATTCTCAACAATATGATAGTTTTGAGATGAAGAGAATTGCGATAGAAATCGATCGGACCAATTAAACACTTGACCAGCGAGAGGTCTAAAACACAGAAGAGTCGCATGTATATCTGATAGGTCTCAAAACCTAGAACAGACCCAAAAAAGCATTGCAAAACAAGCTCCAGACTGCAACCCACAGGGAAGATAAAGGCAGGAAAACCAGAGCAAACGTGGAGAAGATTAGTAGACCAAGAGGCTAAGAGGATGGACATGGCCCCGGCTGAGGAGAATCGCCATGAACAGAGTCCGATAGCAAAGTCTTATAGCGTCCCTATGCTCCACTGGGAGTCAAAAGGATTGTCAAATAAGTCATATCTGATAGATGAGAGTTTCAGCTTGTATCTGAAGATTATGTCAAAAGTACTATTTTAAAGATGCCAAATAAGTCATGTGACCTTGATCCCATTCCAACTTCCTTGCTCCTTGAATGTTTAGATGAGCTTGTACGCACAATTACTAACATTGTGGACGCTTCACTGACTTCAGGCATTGTACCACAGCAATTTAAGCATGCACTTGTCAGGCCCTTATTAAAAAAATCCAGTCTTGACCCGGAATGTCTAAAAAACTATCGTCCAGTATCAAATCTTCCCTTCCTGTCAAAGCTTCTGGAGCGCATCGTGTTAGCGCAAATTCTTTCTCATCTTGAACTGTACTGTCTCTTGGAAGAATTTCAATCTGCATATAGGAAGTGCCGAAGCACAGAGACAGCAGTAGTCAGAGTACTAAACGACTTACTTCACAATTCCAACGTAGGCCACATCTCAATTCTTTCAATGCTGGACTTGTCCGCAGCCTTTGATACGCTAGACCATGAAATTATGATGGCCAGGTTCTCTGCTACTTTTGGTTTAACAGGAATCGTTCTAATATGGCTTGAATCCTACCTGACTGAACGCACACAAAGTGTCGTTGTTAACAGAACAGAATCAACAAGCTTACTCTTGAAGTACGGAGTACCCCAGGGATCAGTTCTAGGCCCAGTACTGTTCACTATGTATACATATTGTCACGTATTACGAATTGAATTCTACTTTTAAATGGCTTGCCTAGGGGAACGTGACAATAGAAAAGGAGTTGTGTCACTTATCTTGAGTCTGAATTTAATCAAAGACTTACAATGAATAACAAAAAAAAAAATGACACAAGAAATCGGAAGGTAAACTATCAACTTAATGTTTAATCAAATATAAAGTTACAAGAAAGAAAAATAAACATTTACTCAATACAGAATTGATGTGTTGACCAAAACCCTTTTACAAAAATGGCATGTAAAAATATTACAATACAAGAGTTTGAAAATATAATTACAAATACAAGCAAGGCCTTGAATAAAAAAAAAACTTACACGATCAAGTGGTATACCACGCACGGGTAGCGCAATGTCTCCGCTATTCTGTCCCACGGCTGTCTCCGTATGTCTGTCTGTCAACGTTACGCGAGCGGTCTTATATAATCTACCGCGCGTCGATATCTCGTAATTTCTAGAATAGAAAGTCATCAACACCCAGATCTAGAACGCTCTTCAAAGAGACAGAAGAAAAAAAAACACCCTCCTTTCAACCAGAGGTACACACACAGGTCAAGGACCGGTCACTGTCTGTGTGGCTTGACGAATAAAAAAGAAAAAAAAACTTATTACACAAGGGGCAGACAACCTCCCCGTCTCTCGACCGCAACAGGTCAAAGAAAAAAAAAAAAAAAAAACAATGCCTAGATACGTAACAATATCCACTCAGCGGTGTCATACGGCCAACCGGCATCCTATACCATTTCTTTGCCGATGACTCACAGTTATACGATTCCTCAGTACCATCAGAGGTGTCGCATCTGGCAGAGAAAATCAGTGGTACCGTTGCAAGGGTGAGAAATTGGATGGTTGAAAATAAACTCAAGATGAACGAAGATAAGACAGAAATAATTAAGATTGGCACTCGGAACAAAGTCTCAAAAGTTGAAAGCACAGATTCTCTTTTTATTAAGAACTGCCAGCTTCCTTATGTCCATGTAGTGCGAAATCTTGGAGTTTTCTTCGACTCAACACTATCTTTCGACCCACACATTAGTCAGCTCTGCAAGGGTCTTTATCTGCAGCTGCGCAGATTAGGACAGATCCGACCATATTTAACAACGGAGTCAACAAAAACGCTAGCTGTGGCATTCATACTCTCCCGCCTTGACTACTGTAACGCCGTGCTATCAGGTATACCTAATGACAAAATAGCCAAACTGCAACGTATTCAGAACAATGCCGCACGAATAGTCCTTAGAAAAACAAGACGAGATTCTGCTACTACGCTCTTGCGCATGCTCCATTGGCTTCCCGTGAAAGCGAAAATCGATTACAAGGTCGCCACACTTTGTCATCAGTGTATATATAACAATGAGATGCCCCTGTACCTTAGAGAAATGATTACTCCATTAGTCCCCCAGAGAGCCCTGCGTTCAATGGACTCAACGTTTTTAGTGGTGCCACGTTTCTCCCTCAAAAGCTACGGTCTGCGGGCTTTTTCAGTGCACGGACCAAAGGTTTGGAACTCACTCCCCATTGATCTCAGACAGACAACATGCTACACCACTTTTAAGAAGAACATTAAGACCTACTTGTTTAAAACTTTTTTAGATTAGTTTTTAATTTCTGTTGTCGTGTCTGTGTTTGTGATGTTATTACAGCGCCTTGAGCCTACATTTTATTTGTTAACAGCGCTTTATAAATAAAATTATTATTATTATTATTATTATCTCAAAACATAGAATAGCCATCTGTATAACTGATAGGTCTAAAAAAAGAATAACCACTTGTATAAGTAATAGATATCAAACATCAAACAGAGAACAGCAATCTGTATATCTGAAGTTTTCAGACATAGAATAGCAGAATGCGGATGTGATAGGTCTCAAAATAGCAAAGCCAACCGTACGAGTGGTGGCGCTGTGGCCGAGTGGTTAAGCGCTTGACTTTCCAATCTGGGGTCCTGGGTTCGAATCTCGGCAAAGACCAGGATTTTGAATTTCGGGATTCCTAGGGCACACTGAGTCCACCCAACTCTAATGGGTACCTGGCTTTAGTTAGGGAAAGTAAAGGCGGTCGGTCATTGTGCTGATCACATGACACCCTCGTTAACCTTTAGCCAATGACACAGATGACTTTAACATCATCTGCCCTATAGATCGCAAGGTCTGAAAGGGGATCTTTTGTTTTTACTTTACTCGTAGGAGTGAAGGGTGAATGAGTGGTATTGTTTTCATCTTTTAATTCTGATGACCAAAGAACCAATAGAAGCCGTAGATGCCTGCTAATTGTAAAGAAGTAATTGAATTCCTCAAGTTAAAATAATGAATAGCTGAAAAGACTATGTAACATGCAGTAATGTACAATAAAATCGATAATAAATTCGCAAAATTAGATTTCAATTGAAGCTTGACTGATGAACGTCGATATAAGCTTGTTTTCCCCCTATAATTGTTATTATTCTGTGCCAAATCTTCCATCTATATAGAAAGCGATGTTTTGTATAAACTTCTTGGTTACACATCTCGTGAGACCTTGACACTTACACCGCGTGAAACATGTCTGAAACCGTAGAATAAAGCCCTGAACATTCATTATGAAACCTAGCTTAAAGGCCTGCGGAATGACCTGGGAAAGACGACACGCATTGTTTCATCTATGAAGTGACCCATTTACAATAGCAAGAACTGAATATGGCCTTATGTTATTTACTCCTAACACTCCCAGGCGTGACTAACAACAACTGAAATCTAACGAAATAAACCCAATGAATCCATTTGTTTTCAACGCACATTAAAGAAAAAAAGAAAATGGGGTAAGAGAGAGAGAGAGAGAGAGAGAAAGAGAGAGAGAGAAACTTTTCTGTTTAATCTACATCTTCATTCTAACTTTATGCTTTCTCTCTTTACAAACACACACACACACGCACACACACACACACACACACACAAATATTAAACAAGTCTTAGAGAAATAATTTCTCTCACAAATTGTTTTTATTTTTCACTGTTCCTAGTTGTCAATTAGTGATGATAATTTTTTTTAAAGAAAGATTTTTCTTATTGTAATGTTTTAAATAATTTTTAATCATTAAATATAACCCCCCCTTTTTTTTCCCACTACCCCTCCCCACCCCCTTAACCAAAAAAAAAGAATTGTAACACTAAGACACACATAAACAGAACACACACACACGCACACATACATTTACGATGTGTGACAGACATTAATTCTTAGCACAGACATTCAGACACAAACACACACACGCATACACATAGACACATATACACGTAGATAACACAAGCATACACATACACATACAGACATTCAGTTATTTACATACGTATACTCAAAGACACAGCTATGCATACTTTAACACACTCATGCAGACATCGAGACACACATACAGACGCAGAGATACACCAATCCCTTAGTCTGTTGGTCCGTTGGTGCATCACACTAGATTTGTCAACAGTCTTCCTTTTTTTTCTTTTTTTTTTCTGCCTCGGATAGAATTTCATTCACTGACAGGCCTGGTCCATTCTTTGGTGTTGTCTTCCCATCACTTTGTCTGTCTTCCTCTTCTTCTTCTTCCTGGTCCTGTTCTCTGAAGGAAGGTCTTTGCGAGCCCTGAGAACCTTGTGATAGGGCCATGCATCGAGATACACACATACAGATACTTTAGATGCTCCCTCGCCCTTCGGCCCAAATGGAAGACAAACTGTCTTCAAAAATATCTTTCCACCTGGTGTCCACGGCTGTAAGGTCCTTCGTGTAAGTGTGGCGCCAAGTCATACGACGACGTGCAACTCTTGGTATGCGTAATTCAATATGTCAGAGGAGATGTCCCGCAAGCCTCTTGCGACACTCGCCCACATCCTCATTAAGTGGTTGAGTCCCAGACATCGGGATAGGATTTGAGACCCAATCTCTGTAAGTGACTCCTAAAATCTGTCCAAGCCAGTTTTGCTGAGCCACATTTAGCTTTTTACTCGATTTCGAGAGACGATTCTTAGGTCTTGCATGCTTACGTCACCGTTGGGACGACCATTGTGTTAGTATTAAATAGCTGGATTTTCATCTCAAGTCCAATCGCTTTGATTGTCTAAACAAGGCATCGCCTTTG
Source organism: Biomphalaria sudanica (assembly GCA_036873155.1). Lineage (NCBI taxonomy): Eukaryota > Metazoa > Mollusca > Gastropoda > Planorbidae > Biomphalaria > Biomphalaria sudanica. The sequence goes on from JAZGLO010000892.1 coordinate 16,024, forward strand.
GAAAAAAAAACAACCACACTTTCTTTCATATTCGGCATGCTACATCATGATAGGCATCCCAATCATTTTGCTATGGGGGTGCCCTTTAAACGTGAACGTATCAAAGTGTTCAAGTCCTGACTCGCCAAGTCTGACGGGGGCACCCTTTGCTTTATATCACTCATCATTTTAGTTTTATCCAAATTTATGCTAAGCCTAATTTGGATGCCTATCAAGGCTCTCCCTCAGGGGCTTTGCTAGGAATTTCAATCGTTTGGGGGGCCCTGGGGGTTTGACCTTTCTGGGGTCCCTGCATTTTGCGTAATATTTAATTTTCAATGTAAAATCACTCCTTTTATTGGGTCCGCCCTCAAGTGGGGGCCCGGGGAGATTTTCAAATCCTCCCCCGTCTTCCCCCCCACACCAACCTAGCTACGCCACTGCTCTCCGTCATTTCTTGTAGCCTATACAATAACTTGTAGACAAGAGTAAGTGCACTATCTGACGTTTCTAATAATATTACACACGCAATCGATCCGTTATATAAAAAAATATAACGACACTATATAAAATGCATCACAAGACGAAATTTATTGTCCACAAATAACTGACATCATATCTGGCATTTCACGCCCTGCTCAGTCTAACCTACCAAGTCATCACCGAATCAATACAACACAGCTCTTACTTGATCACGTGACATGTGGGGAGCTGTGGCTAAACAATAGGATAAGAAATGGTTGTACTTAAGTCATAGATCTATATAGCATGGAAACAAAACCTTGTTATCGTTTTATTATCGTTTCAAATTTGTTGAAGTTGACTTTGTCCTTAAGGAGCCAGCAACCTTGTGCGCTTCTTGTCTCTGTCTGTGGCCATTGTTCCACGAAAAAAAGCGTGTACTTTCACAAATGTAATTTAGATGCTGACTAGAGCTGGGTTGGGAGGGGGGAAGTACTGAAAATCCTGAATTAACTACCCCGTCCGCAAGCTTTAACAAGGATTCGAACTAGGAAGCTGAGCGCGCTACCATTCAACCCACCATGCCATGTTAAACATTTTTAATGTCTGCCAAATAAAAACAGATTAGGATAATATAATTCAAATAAAAGCCGGAGTAAAAATAGCCATGTTCGAAACATTCCATAGTGTAGTCACTCACAAAAGCCGCAGGATACACATTTGACACCAAAAGAAAATCCGCAGTCGAGGACAGACGCAGCGGCGAAAAAATATCTAGATCAACCACCTACGGACAATGGTTATTGGTTATGCTTACACTGGATATGGCAAAATATGTAGATCACAGTTGGGACCACGGAAAATACTGCATTCCTCACTAATCTTCGAACTGGAAGACAAGCCTCGTTATTATTATTATTAGTTTCGAAAAAAAAATGGTTTAAAAAGTTAAAAAAATGAGAAGCAGTAAGTTACTATTTATAGCCAGCTTAAAGTACACTTTTGCTTTAAAAAACGAGACAAATCGGTTTTAAAAAAGTACACCTGTGAATAGCCAAAGTTTTCCGCTCACTTGACAATTAAAAGCCATTTCACGGGTCTTGACTTGCTGTACAATCATCTGGCTGAGAACGAACCCGCGTCGATGTGTCAAGTGGCAAGCCAGTGCACTGTTAAGTTGTCCATTTTTTTTTGTTTACTTCCACTATAGAGTCATGAAGAATAGGTCTGTCTATTGACTCAGTGACTTATAGTGTAGTCCTGACCTCGGACTTTTAAGTCATGGATTATAGTTCTTTCTACTTACTCAGAAGGGGTGTGGTGGCCAAGTCGTTAAGCGCTTAGCTTCTAAACCTAAACCGAGTTTCGAATCTTGGTGAAGACTGTGATTTTTAATTTCGGGATTTTAAGGATAAATGGGTACCTGACATGCGATGTGACACCCTTAGTGGTCCTTAGTGGGGCCAACGGACTGTTGAAAAAATAAATTATTTGGAAAAAAAAAGCTTATTTATCATTTTTTTCATATATTGTTTTGCGTGGTTCCTGGTCATTTCATCCTCGGTAACTTCATCCCCTCGTCATTTCATCCCCGTTCACATCATCCCCTGGTCATTTCATCCTTTTATCCCCTGGTCATTTCATCCTTGGTAACTTCATCCCCTCGTCATTTCATCCGCTGATCATTTCATCCTCTAATCCATTAAATAATAAATGTAAAAAGTATGAAATTAACAATATTTCATATGTTTATTTTTTATTTACATAACAAAAAGAATTAACATTAATAAATAAAAATAGACTAGAATTTAAAATATAAAAAAGGTTAAATAAAACAATTTCGAGAGGAAACACAAACTTAAAATCGGCCCCCGAAGTGGTCCACGCAGGAAGGTAAAAATGCAGGTTTCATTATTTTCAGAAAGAATATCAAAATGAAATTCTTTCAAAGGCATATGACAGAGAAGAATGGAGAAAGAAGGTTAACAGAACTTGTGTGGTGCCCCAACGGTCCAGCAGACAAGGGATTGTTTTTAAAGGTTCAATGTCTTATTAAAAGCCTCAAGTAATAATGACATCTCCGTAAAAAAAAAAGAAAGAATTCCTTTAGTTCTGAGTTTCATTGTGGTGATTAGTTATTCAGACAAAATTATGATTATATGTTTAGGTTATCGTAGTACAGATTCTCATGTTTTTACTAAAAAAATAAAAAAAATAAATAAAAAAAAGATTTAAAAAAAAATGCACTCATGAGACATCGAACCAAGTACTTTTGGCTCTGCATGTTGAGACACAACGTACGTACCAGAGGAACGATGTCAATATTAAAAATTAAGGTTATATAAACATACTTTCAATTAAATTTTTATTTTAAAAGATAAATCTAAAATATTTTTTCTTTACTATTTTACAAATTATTGCTTCAATATTTCTTTTAAAATGCTGAAATTCATAAAAATTAAAATTAAAATTCATAAAAATTAAAACATTTGATTTGATTTAAAACAGTTTAGAAAAAGAAAAAATATTGTTTTATGTAAAACTAGTAATTTTAATATAAATTAAAAATAGATGACATCTTCTTTCCAACAGTTATCCTTCTTTGACGATGACCTTTCGGTAGATTATTTGGATAGTACACTGATATAGAGAACTCTATGGACATTTTAATAGCAAAATTTTGAGTATTTTTTTGCAAAAAAATGTATTTAAAGTAAGTAGAAAATTTATTATAACATATATAAATTTTATTTTAAGCACGGAATATAATAAAAATTGTAACAAACAAATTATATATTATTTATCTATTTAAAACACAATAATACAAAGTTTAAAAAACTTGTAATTTTTCAATAAAAACCAATTCTCCATTGAATAACAATATCATGCGATTCGTAAATAAATAATCCGAAAGTGACAAACGACACAGAAAGTATGAATATTTCACAATTACAGCAAAGCAGACAAGCTTCAGATATTTCACAAACAAATGCTTACCACATATAATGGGTGCTAAAAATTGTCGAACTACAATCTGTTGGAAACAGCCCAGCAAACATCGATAGAGAAGGAAATCAAATGTTGAATGAAAATATACCGTAGATTTATTAATGCTATCTCTTTGTTAAATGTATATGTATTCAATGTATTCAATGATATGATAGTTTTGAAGATATAATTCAATATGAGCATGGACTAACTAATGCTATTGAATGAAATGATTATCTAAAAATTTTTTTTTGTAAAGGGCCCCAATTTCCCATGAAAGGCCTCAAGGAAAAGTCTTTTCCGTTGGATTCAATGTCTAAGAGCGTTTTGAATTGTGTGCAATGTACTTCGCTTCAATACTATGAGGAATAAGAAAATGTTTCATTAAGCAATACCTTGTTTTCTAGCGTTATTGTAGAGAAACAAATACCGTTTGCTTATATGTGCTAAACATATACCTACAGAACAACTGTCATATAGAAATGTCTTTTGTGTTCTTTTTTTTCTATTTATAGTAGAATTCTTGGTAAAAAAAAAAGGTGTATTTTTATGAAAAAACTGATGTATAGTTGATATAGAAATTAAACGGTCTGCTTTCAGAAAACAAAAGTTGCACCTTAAATAGTTTCATTTTTTAATATCTTTTATTGTTTCTGCGATCTAAACGGGACGAACGGACGGACAGACCACATAAACTAATAGCGGTTTTTCCCTTATCAGAAAAGAGGTTGGGGCGTTAGAAGCCTTTTATTAATAGAATGGAAAGGGCAAATATTTAATTCGTGCTTGATAATTAAATAACAATCTCTTTGGGTTTTAGGTTAGAAACGAGTTCCAAAATGTGAAAGTTATTATATACAATTAAATGAATTTAGTTTTCACTTTGTAAGAGAGAAGCCTTTTCTGAAACGAATACTTTTTAACTCTAATAATTTGTTAAATAAATCTGAGTTCTTTTCTTTTTGTACAATTTAGTCTTATCACTATATATCCATGTGATGTACGAACGGTATATCACGTCAACCGTATTTACAATATGCAAGAAACTAACCTAGTATTTGCAATTAGCATGAAAACGTGTGATTTAGGATGTAGGATGTCTAATTTTGTTTACGCCATTATTACATGCATTACATGGCTCGCGCTCGCTCGTCGCCATTTTGTTAAAAGCAGTGCTCCCTCGACCCGCTGACGAACGAGTGCGGGCCTCGATTTCTGCCCGTGAGATGATCGCGTATGTACTTAGGTCAGTGCAGCTCCACGGGAAGTAAAAACTGATGGAAGTCGGTGCCAGTCAGGGGAGAGAACTACGTGAAATGATTAGACTCTTTCCGAACGCGTTTTTCTTCTTCTCCCTCTCTTGTTCTTTCACTCTCTCTCTTTGTTTTGTGGTTTATATGGTCACACTGTAGTTCAAAGAGAAACCAACACTAGGAAAAATATAAAAAAAGAACGTGATCATTTTAATTGCATTAGCAGGCCTATAACAGTCACTTCATTTTTGCATTCACGTCTTTCATGGGGAAAATAGTATTGGTGTATAAATAATTATTCTCTGGATTATGGATTAGTTACACAGGTGTGTTTGGAATAGTACAATGGATACATTCGCAAATCAAATATGTAGATATCTATAGTGTAGAATTTAGGTGTTCATTCATATGATGTGAATTAAAAACTTTGAAAAATTTGGTTTTGTTGAGTTTGAATAAAACAAAGAAAGGTAAGTATCCTCAATTTTAATATGTATTTGATAGATTGTATGTAGATGTAAATATATGTGCTTAACTATCTACTTGGAACAATGACACCGATAGCTAGCTCTGCGTTTCTTTTATAGTACCCCAAAGATTTTTTAGAATTTTTTTTAATGTCCCTATTACTACATGCTTCCACATTCTTAAAGTTTTACCTTGACCCTACATTTACATTATTTAAATCGAGGTTACCTAGTCTAACACATAATTTGTTTCCCTTACACTAATACATGCACACACATAGTAATCCAATAACACAGGCAGTTTACGTCGCCTGGTCAGCTGTAATAATAAATGGCTCTAAATCAACACCAATAACAGTAAACTCAGGTGTACCTCAAGAAACAGTCTTGGGTCCACTACTATTTTTAATTTACATAAATGATTTACCAAATTGCATTAGTTCAGGAACAAAAGTCAGATTATTTGCAGACGATTGCATAATATATAGAACAATAAAAACAAAACAAGACACAGATATTTTACAAAGAGAATTAGATGAATTACAGAAATGGGAATCAAATTGGAGCATGTCTTTCCACCCAGAAAAATGTCAGTTGTTAAGAGTAACAAAAAAACTAAAACAAATTAATTCCACTTATCTTATTCATGGCAAACCAGTAACACAGACTAAAAACTCAAAATACCTAGGTGTTATAATAAATGAAAAACTGTCATGGAATCCACATATTGATGAAACTATAAAAAAAATCCAACAAAGCATTAGGGTTTATTAAAAGAAATTTTTATAAATCAAATAAGAACATAAAACTAAAATGTTATTTAACCTTGGTTAGGCCAATAATAGAATATGCATCCACCGTGTGGGACCCCTCAACTCAAGAAAACATTAAGAAACTGGAACAAACACAAAATAGAGCAGTGAGATTCATAACAAACGAATATTCACATTTGACTAGGGTAACACCATTAGTAAAATCACTAAATTTAGAAAGCCTTCAGGACAGAAGACTCAAAAGTAAAGTAGCAATTATACATAAAACACTGAACCATAATCTTCAAATACAAAAACAAAATTTAATAAAATACTCTGAAAGACACAAAAATAAAGGCACATTCCTCGTACCATATGCTAGGACAAATTTGTACAAATACTCCTTCTTCCCTAGTGCTATTAGAGCATGGAATGGGTTGCCTGAGCTAGCCAGAAAAACCAGAAGATGTAAGGACAAAATAATGCTTCTTTGATATGTAAGGAACAAATATTTGTTTTTCCAGAATAGTCTTTAGTCTTATTCAAACAAATGCTCTTAGGGTAAATGTTGAACATTGTTAGCGAAATCTAACAAAATAAAAATAAAAAACAAACAAAAAAAACAACAACAATAATTAATTAATGAATTATCTTGATTGACATCAAAACAAGGGGAATAACTGCTACTTAATGAGAGATGTGGGTGTATATATGGATTTAATCCCCTTGTTACGTTTTGACACGTTTTTGTGCCTCTTCCCATTCTCGAATCAAGTTGAAATTTGGCATGATTATTCACAGTCGATGAGAATACTCGAATGAATCCAAAAATTAACCAAATGATTTATCAATTAGTTCTAATCAATTATTTTTTTGTATGGCAGAAAGGGAGCTTAACCCTGCAATTTTAAGATAGTTTATTAGCGGCCCTTTCCCTTAGATAAGTTTTTTTTTTTTTTAAAGTATTCTTTTTTTTCTAGTGCTTGTTTAGAGGATAAGTTTGCAATTAATTAGTGTATGCACCAATAGAAATGCCAAATGTTAAATAATTATTTTGTCAAATATTTTTGCTTATATCGTCTAGGGTCAGTTTGATTGGTCAGATAGTACATTGTCTTATTTAAGTCATGACTTTACCAAGTATCTCCTTCCTAATGTAGTGCCTGGAATGGTCACGTGGTCGTTTTGGTCCTTGGGCTAATACGCTTCTAAAGGGACGTCCAACAATGTATCAACCAATCAAATCCGATCAGGCTAGTCTTGCAGAAAGGTCTAGTCTTAGGTTTATTGTGCTCTTTTTGTGGGTGATTGTGTGTATGTCACCCCTTGATGGTCATCTCGCGACTGGCTCAAGAAAAAAACGTCGTCGCCTCCCACGATAAGGGGATGTAATCAAACGGGACCTCAAAGCAGTGGACTTTGATGCTGACAACTGGGACAACATGACCAGATACTATGAGGAGAGGGACGGGGACCAAGAAAAGTATGAACAGAGAAAAAGCATTGGCGTCTGCTCTGGAAGAAAAGAGTGCCAAACAAAAAAAAAATGGCTGGCCCCTATACCACCAAAAAAGAAAGCAAACTTAACCTTCGATACGAGTGGACGGGAGTGTCTCTCGGGAATATGGCTCTACACTCTACACTCACATGGCAAAGTTTTCTGCAAGATTAACCATAGTCATTCTACGACTGAAGGAAGCCAACAAAACTTTTATTGAAACCAACTAGCAGTCTGGAAACCACGGATTTAGATTTTATTTTGATTTTAGAAGACTTTTGAGTTCAGCTAAGTTAGCAAATATTCCTAGCGTAAGTGTGCAAGGTATTGACAAAGTCAAAGGTTTGTACGACGTGGCAGTTAGCTATTGGTCTGCCTACAGGTTGAGACGTAGCTGGTCAGTGTTTAGGCCTCCATTACGAATGATCTTGGTCGGGAGCCGAATATTTGAATGATGGGCTGACGGTGATAAAAAAGGCCACCTTTTTACGAAAGCCCATGGGCGTTTACCCCATTCGCCACCCACATAGACCGCCTATGACAGTACCAATTATAAAATGGTTTAGCCTTGATTTTACGAAAAGGTGTATATCCACGAATGATATCATGCTAAAGAATCGACTGACTCAATCAATTTTCACTCTTACGTTCGCTCAACCAGAGAACAATTTATCTGCGACTCCCGCCCCTGTCACAACGATCATCTTTGAGTTGGATAAAATAGAAAAGAAGCCGAAATCTGGCTAGACAGAGCTGGCTTTAAGTGTGTGTGTGTGTGTGGGGGGGGTTGAATGACATCATAGCTGGGGATATTTATGCTGAGCTATATGAATGCTGATCATTTTGCACGCGCGTGTGTGTGAGTATTTGATTACGTTTTATGCAAGTTTATGTTTAAATGTTCAATGGTGATAGATGCTCTACCTTGCCTAATTTTTTCATATCCCCCGGTTTAACCCCCCCCCTTTTTTTTTCTTTTTTTTTTTCATTTCCTTTTCTTCTTTCACATTCATATATGATATTTTAATTACCACACATCTACACACATACTCCCTCTCCCTCCTTCTTTCTCTTCATCTCTCCCTCCATCCTCTTCTTATACATACACACATTATAAGTTGATTATCACATACCCACATTTAGACTCATTCACCCCTTCCCTCTCTTACACACACAGACACAATCACACAGGCGAACACACAACTCTCTTCATCCTACATCAACTCCCAAGGTTTATCCAGCAAACTGTCAATTTCAATTGACACGCCGTTCGCAGAATCATACACACATTAGACGGCCAGCTGTTCTTGACTCCGGCAGTGATCACAAATTGAGCTAATGTCTAGAGCACATGCCATTGTCTGTAATTAGCTCCATTTGTCTGGTGCTGGAAAAAAACAACACATTGTAAAATTATAAGAACTATACACAACAGCACATCAGTTGACACGTTGAATGTGATGTCATAATATCTATGGACGAAATACAACTTTATGTTGGTATTGTTTTTTTTTTTATTATTTAAAAATCACTTCCCGAGATACAATTTTTTTTGTTGTGAATGTGATAGTGGTGTAATGTAATTATAGTAATGTAATATTTTCACACCTTATGTTGCACTCCTTAATGTGCACTTGGCTTAAATGGTGCAGGTTGATGAGAATGCTGTAATGAAAATGATGAAGAATAAAGCTGACAACATGAAATCTTGAAATCCATTTATTAAAATGTAGATTTTAGTTTTATAAAATTGTTAGCGATTTTAATTATATCTATACACCTAGTTTGATATATTTGTAGATTCATCATCAGCAGAACCATCCTTCCATCGACTTGCATGAAGGGATGTTGTGATGGTTTGCTTAACTCTTCTCAGTCAGTCGCTGTCCTTAGCGTGATATTAAGAGAAGCCGGTCCATTGTTTTAAGTTGTCCAGCCAGCGTTTCTTTAAACGACCATTTCTTCGTGCTCTTTAATGTACATTGAAGGATGATCTTTGACATTATGTCGTATCTTACTATAGCTTCACAGCATTGGGGACATTCTTCATTTTAAAGTGGATAATTATTTGTTTTAACTCTTAAAAGCTTGAATTCTTTTTGCCTCGGCGTTCAGAGCCTAATTGTCAGAACCAACTAGATTTAGGAGAGGAGAGACCACTAGCGAAGAATAGAGTTATAATTTTACTGGGAAGCAGATGTGACTTTCCAGATTTTTTTAATGATGTGTTTTATTTCTTTTAGTAATCCTACATTTCGTTATTACAAAGCTTATATCTACTTACTCTGGTAAAAAGGTTGTACATGCTATTTCTCCCACACCCAATTTCGGATTTTTGCACAATTATTTCTTTTAGCTGACAACACAAGAATCAATAAATATTTGTGTTTGTTTGGTATCTTGAACAAGGGAAAGAAATCATACTTGACAGATGTGGTGCTCTAAGTTGAATTAGTTCGCTTGAGGACTTGAGGAGGAGCTTGAGGACTCGAGCTTTGCGTGAACATTTCTTATGCATTTAACTCCTTCTCTCCGTAATTATTTACCACATTCTGGTGGAATCAACGCTGGTATCGTCAGTAAGGAGAGAAAAAGTTATAAAACGATCATGTAAACATTCTTCTCTCCTCTTTTGACCACTGGTTAAGACATAGTGCATTGAATGATTGAGAAAGCTAAAACCTAAACAAAAACAATTGTAAAAATATTTCTAATCACCCAGATTTATTATGCCTACATTGACTGCATCTAACGGTATAAGACTGATTCAAACTAATTGATACAATTTCACTTAATTTAAGCCTTGTATTTAAAATTATTTATTAATTGCCTTTAGTCTTTAGATATATAAATGGGTCAAAGTCTTTTAATGTTTTACCATTTAGTTGTATGCAACATTTAGTTGTATGTAACATTTGACAGTGTATTACATCCACTTGTAGTTTTCTCCACCCCCTCTAACATTTTGTTCTCTTCGGCAATAATTTTTCAGGCTAATTGCTTCGAGATTGATGGTAAAAAATATATCTTTATATCTGTTTATGTTATCTACCCTCGCAGCGTTCTTTCATATCCAGCGCTTCAAGTTGTTAATTTCGGTTTAGCGAAATAACCGAGAACTATGTGTTTAAATCTAAACAAAATATCGCAGGCTGTTATTATAACATGTAGTTATGTCATTATTGAAAGCAAATCCTAGTATGTAGGTATGGCTGCCTAGTCGTGCGGTATGCGTGCTGGACTGTCACTGGGTGGTCTCGATGGTCCTGGGCTCATACCCTGCCCGCTGCCATCCCCCGTCGTCCTGCGGGAGGTTTGGACTAGGAAGTAGATTATCTTCAACTCTGAAGGGACATCCAGAACATGTACACGTTTATGCTGTTGAGATCTGGTTTTCTTTTGTCTTAACATCTATTGTTTTTTTATTTATTTCTAATTTAAAAAGATTATCCACCTATTCTAGTGTTGTCAATTAGTTAGAAATGCGAAGATTTTAATTATATTAATTCTTCATACATAACGTAACACGTGAGTATCACATTAGAAGTAACTTTTCAAAGAGCGCAACGGAACTTTCCCAAAGGTCAGACGGCAATTGCATTTATGTGTATCAAAGTCAGAGAAAGTCTTCATATGCTACAATAAACGTTTCTTTTGGCCTTTTTTTGTCATTATTGGTGGGAAATAAATTGTTGTAACTTTCTTGCACTTATTTATTTAGCTCAAAAAGATCAACTCCAAGAAAAGAAAATTCTAAGATTTTCGGCTTGCAAAAAAAGACAAGGCCCCTGTTAGATCAAGGAGAGATAATGCACACTGGATATAGTTTGTCCACCAGGAGTTGCTTCCATTGATAGACAGGTGTGAAGAAATATTATGACACACAGGTCCCAGGACCACCGTCATCCATATCTGCGTTACCAGATCTTGGGTCAGCATCACCCAGACGATGTCTAGGGAAAGAGAATGATAAAAAGGAATTTAATTCAATAAATGAAACTAGTGGAGGGGGGACACAATCTAAAGAAAGGGAGATAATCTTGCAGTAAACTCTGTATTACAACAAAATTATTTTACAGATCGGAGTACATAGGAAATTGACTTCACTTTTTAGTATTAGGGTATTGATGCGTCTTGGCTGAGTAGTTAAACGCTTTGCTTCAGAACCGAGAAGTCTCAGGTTTGAAGACTAGGATTTTGAACTTCGGGATTGGTACCTGGTATACTGTAGTGATATAAAGACGGTTTGTCGTTGTGCTGGCCACATAACATTGTCGTTGACGTCATCAAAGTAAATGGGCCGTACCTGCCCTCACAGATCTCGAGGCCTGAGACAAATGTACCTTTACATTAAAAAAATGCCAAATTGAACATAAACTTTTAGAACACAACGGAAATGTTATATTAGTATCTTTAAAAAAAAAATCTTTGAAATAAAGCTTGCAAACAATGTTTATTTCATTAATTCACATTGATCTTAACCAAATGCTATAGAAGCGATGGCCATAATATTTGTGTGTTTGTTTCTGATGTGGTCTCATTGTACTCGGGCTCCAACCCTGCACGCCCCCAGCCCCCTCCGTCCTGCGGGAGGGTTGGGGTAGGAAGTAATAATCGTCAATTTTGATTAAACATTCTAAACATGCATAACAAACAGATAATTGAATGCTTCTAGTGGCATACATCAACATCAAGAAAAACTGCTCTTTAACGGATTCCAGCAAACATTGAATTAGAAGGCAATGAAAAAGCAGACATACTGGCCATGACTAGTATGTCATAACCGACGCATAATTTTTCTACTCAGAACCAGGAACAACAGAATGAGACAACATATGTTCCGGAAGCTAAAAGTTTGGGAGTAGCGAAACTTGCCCTTGCGGAGTATCACCAGAGAATGCTGACAATATCCTTCAAATCTGCATACTTTATCAAGAGGCCAGAACAAGACTCTAGTTTTGAAACCCTTCTATAGAAGAAAAACTATACGGAGAACTGCCTGATCTGGAAATCACTGCACAGTTCATCTCAGGTATAGGATAACTGATCATGAGCTGCCTGATCTGGAAACCACTGCACAGTTCATCTCAGGTATTGGATAACTGATCATGAGCTGCCTGATCTGGAAACCACTGCACAGTTCATCTCAGGTATAGGATAACTGATCATGAGCTGCCTGATCTGGAAACCACTGCACAGTTCATCTCAGGTATAGGATAACTGATCATGAGCTGCCTGATCTGGAAACTACTGCACAGTTTATCTCGGATATAGAATAACTGATCATGAGCTGCCTGATCTGGAAACCACTGTACAGTTCATCTCAGGTATAGGATAACTGATCATGAGCTGCCTGATCTGGAAACCACTGCACAGTTTATCTCGGATATAGGATAACTGATCATGAGCTGCCTGATCTGGAAACCACTGCACAGTTTATCTCGGATATAGGATTACTGATCATGAGCTGCCTGATCTGGAAACCACTGCACAGTTTATCTCGGATATAGGATAACTGATCATGAGCTGCCTGATCTGGAAACCACTGCACAGTTTATCTCGGATATAGGATAACTGATCATGAGCTGCCTGATCTGGAAACCACTGCACAGTTTATCTCGGATATAGGATTACTGATCTGAGCCCTCCAACTTGAAAAATGAGAACAATCAAAAAGAAAAAGTGGCATACAAGTTTTTATTTTGCAGGTTTATTTTATTCAGTATATGTAGAAGTCACAGACTTAAGCCGCGTATTATATGTGGTTTAATTCTGTACTTATGCTACTACTTGATATGGCTGGCTGGTCGTGCGCTGTCGTCTCAATGGTCACTGGTTTATACCCTGCACGCTGCTATCCACCGTGGTGTGGGTTACGAAGAAGTTTATCTTCATTTCTGAAAGAACATCCGAAACATATTAAACATTTTCCATACGTGATAATCTTATGAACCGGTGGACATAAAAACATTTCAGCTTCGATTCTTTTAAAATCTTAACGTAAACAATACTTCCTGCCAGTGGCGTAGCTAGAAATTTTCCATCGTTTGGGGGCCCCGGGGGGCTTGACCTCTTTGAGGGCTTCTGATTTTTGCGTAATTATTTATTCTTAATGTGAAAAACACTCATTTGGGGGTCTCCCTCAAGTGGGGACCAGGGGGGATTTTCAAATTCTGCCCCCTCCTCCCCCCACCCTAGCTACGCCACTGCTTCCTGCCTTCATTGCTATGGTCTTGTGAACAATGGCCACTGACTTCAAAGAATTCCTAAGTATTAACTTTAAAAAAAAAATTACCGGTACGTCTCTGTCATTAAAAATGTAGGTTACCAATAATTCAGTATCGATACTAACTACACTACGCTTAGGGCAACGAGTACAATACCGTTTCTTTACAATTATCAAAGAATCAAACATTTAGAAAGGACCTGAAGATTTTCACTTTACGATACTAGCGGCAAAAAAAGCAAGTCGATAATATTAAATTTGATCTTCGGTCAAAAGGAACTCATAAATAATGTTCCAGGAATACGGTTGACTATATTTTAAACTTGTCTGGCGTTCAGTCATAAACAAATTTAAGGGTTATTTCATTCTTGCTAGAATCAATTTCGTTTAAACATGCGCAGTTTGTTTCAAACAGCATTTTTTAAAATCTCTCTGCAAAGAAACAAAGAAACTATAGTTTAGTAACAAACAAAAAGAACTAAAATCTACACAAACGTTGTGAATTACAAACCGAGAACAGGACACCATACTTGCAGCTGTCTCTCTCACTAATGTAGTAGTTTTTTTTTTCTTAATTGATATCAACCAAAATAACTAATTGATTATGTTTTAAAATTGATCCATTTTTGTTTGGGTACAATAACTAATTGTGTAAAGTTTAAACTTGATTCGAGATTTGGTGTCGGGGAAATAATGTGTACATTTGTTTTTACCAGACAGACAGAGCGATGATATTAGATTTGTATTAATAAAATACAATAAACTAAAAAATGAATCAGTTTAACTCATTCTTTTTTGGTTTTTCATAAGAATTCTATTTTTTTCTATAGGTCACAGTTGGGTCATGCGACCTCGTAAAATACTGCTATCTTCTTTAACCTTCTAATTGAAACACAACGCCTAATTAACCGACCTATGAAACTAATGTCTTAACATTATTATTGGATATAATAAACTTAATGTTTATTTTACAAGTTTCTTTTTTTTTTCTATTGAAATATAACTTCAAAACGGCTGTAGCTTGCCGTTTAACTATCATCTGATTTAATGAAACATTGTCACGTGGCTACCCTGAGACAGCGGTGGCTACCCGGAGCCAGGGATGGCTACCCAGAGGCAGCAGTGCCCTATTTAGACTTAAAAAGACCCTAAGCTATTTGAGATCAGATTTTATATGTCAGTGCTAAATATTTCTTGAGGGCCCTAAGCTATTCCTATTCGTTTCCCAGAGAGATTTACTGCTGCAGGCCTTCCAAATGATTCAAACATAACTCAAATGACAATGTCAAAAAGAATATATATATATATAGAGAGAGAGAGAAAAATAAATGTAACCCCCAGGACATGAACTACTGACTTACACTGGTACCAATTTCTTTATCTGTGACCAAGATTTGACTCACGGATATCCTACTTGGCAGCAACAACATCCACTGGAACCAATATCTCTAACTGCTATGCGGTGTTGCCAAGTAGGATGTCAGTGATTTGAATCCTGGTCGTAGTAGTCTGGCCCTACCTTTTTTTGTCAAATTCTTTCCTCACATCGCTGTGGTCTCAATTAATTTGTATCCTAGTGCTATGACATGACTCTTGGTTATCTTAATATCATAATTTGTTGCGACATTTTTTCTATATTCAAATAAGAGTTGTGATATAAAACTACAATAAAACCATAAAATAGACAAAGCCCTTACCGCCTGTCTAAGTTTAAAAATCAGCCCAACTGGCATCTTTCTAATCCAACTGATACATTTCTCCACCATTATCTCCACTTGGTGAGTCAGTCATGGGATGATTGATAGATTGTGCAATCCGCTGTTTTGTTGATGAGGTGACGCTGGCTGTTTGCGTCTTCCGAGGGGACTATTTATGGTCTCGGCCTGCGTCACTGTCGATACTAAATTAAGAGAATGGCGGTGGAGTTTGTTTAACTTTCCGCCAAGGTTATTTTGGTGTGTTTTTTTTTTTTTTTTACATTTGATTAAATATTTCTCCAGAAATAAATGTATTCAAATTTTGCGAAAACTATTTGGACAAAGACAAAACTAGTTGTGTTTTAACTACAGAAAGGAAGAAATGCTTACACCAATGTCAATAATTCATTGTAAATTGAAACTTGTTTGAAATTGAAAAAAAAACAACAACAAAAAACTGTGAGAGGTCGTAAAAGAAATGTTCAACGTTGTCGCAGTGGCGTAGCTAAAGATTTGCGGGCCCATGGGGCTTGACCTCTTTAGGGGTCCCCTGTATTTTGATATTCGACATCATGACATGAGATAATGGCGTAATATTTAATATTAAAACAAATATTTTGGACACTCAATTAAGGGCCCCCCTTCAAGTGGGGCCCAAGGGGATTTTTCAAACCCCAAGCTACGCCACTGCATTGACGTCTTATTCATGAACATGGTTACGTAGTTTGATGGACAACATGTCAGTGAGACTTAAGGTTACACCTGACTAGATGCTCAGAGTACAAGGCCAGAGTAAATCAATGATTAAAAAGATCAATCTGTGAACGATAGCTCATCAATCTATAAAGGAGAAAGAGAGAGAGAGAGAGGGGGGACAGAGAGAGAGAGAGGGGGACAGAGAGAGAGAGAGAGAGGGGGGGACAGAGAGAGAGAGAGAGGGGGGGACAGAGAGAGAGAGATAGAGAGGGGGGGACAGAGAGAGAGAGAGGGGGGGGGGACAGAGAGAGGGACAGAGAGAGAGAGAGAGAGGGGGGGACAGAGAGAGGGACAGAGAGAGAGAGAGAGAGAGGGGGACAGAGAGAGGGACAGAGAGAGAGAGAGAGAGAGAAATAGTGCGGGAATGAAACGAAAGATGGGAAGAGAAACCGAGAGAGAAAGAGAGATAGAGAGAGAGAGAGAGGGGGGGACAGAGAGGAGGACAGAGAGAGAGAGAGAGAGTTTGAGGAAATTCTGGAAGTTATTATGTATGTTTTCCAAAACATAAACATTTTTTTAAAAAACTTTGACCAGTATTTTTCTTTTCTTCTCTCTTCCTCTACACATCTCCTATTCCGTTCTATCTAATTCCTTCGACCTTCTTTCTCTCTTATTTTTGACCACTTCTATTTCTGTTTCTTTCTCTTCTCTCTTTCTCCTCATTAATTTCTAATTTCCTTGTTTTTTTTTTAGTTCTTCTTTCTTATCCTCTGTATCTGTCCTTAGTTCGTGCTTATCTTGTTCCCTTTCTCACTCTATATCCGCCTCTTTCTACACCAGTGTTTCTCAAACTGTGTTCCGGCGGAACCCCAGTGTTCCGCAAGCCCCGAGGAAGTATTCCACGAGCTACTGGAACAATTAACTATTAGGCCAACACAGGAATTAATCTCTCTGAAAAAATAAGCAAAGTGTTCCGCTAAATAATCAGAATGTGCGAAGTGTTCGTTAAGGAAAAAAGTTTGGGAACCGCTGTTCAAGACCATATTGTCAACGAAGTCGAGGCTAATCATCCAGTGATTTAGAAACAAAAAACTTGGTCAAGGTAACCGGAGTCATTAATTAATCAAAAACCTCCTCTACCCTTCCCCCCGTCTCTGTTTGCGAACTTTCTCCCAGGAGATCGATGCATTGAACAGTCCTATGGTTACACTGACTTGTGCCATCTATTATGAATAACAGCCTTAATGTACCGGGGCTTTCAACTTTCCTTGTCCCGTTCATGAACAATTAAGCTAAGATCCTCTTGAAGAATGCAAGAGTCTTAAGAAAGTGGGAAATGCTTAACAACTTATCTTGTGCTCTAATGTAATTTTTAAAAATCCTGGGTTGAATACTTTGTGGTATATCCGGTTTTTATATCTGATGACCCTATATCCACAAGTAAAAATCAATGTTTGAACACCCATTATACATCAAGCAATAATACTGTTTGTATTTCAAATTCAATAATTAATGGACAATACACCACCATAGCTATAAAACTTCAATAGACTGATATTTCGAAAGA
Organism: Biomphalaria sudanica; assembly: GCA_036873155.1. Lineage (NCBI taxonomy): Eukaryota > Metazoa > Mollusca > Gastropoda > Planorbidae > Biomphalaria > Biomphalaria sudanica. The sequence continues at coordinate 33,609 of JAZGLO010000892.1, forward strand.
ATCCCAATATCAAGGACTTCTTTAGTGTACGTACATGTGTCTACAACAGAGGACAATAGACAACCCAATGATCGTCAAGTTTGGACAATTTTTGAACGAGGTTAACCTTGATTGTTGTGAAAACATGGAACTTACGGTTTTGTTTTATGTGTTTTTGGCAATGTAATCTTCTGCTGAAAAAAAAAGATATTTTTGTAAACGCACCAGCAAAACCATTCAGCATTAGAAACTACAAACATTAACTTTCAAAAGAATCCCAATATCAAGATTAACATGCAATAGACATGAATAACACATGTGTACGTACATGTCTACAACAGAGAACAATAGATAACCTATTGATCGTCAAGTTTGCACAATTTCTAAAAAATTAATAACTTTAATTGTTGCGAAAACAAGGAACTTACGTTTTGTCTTTTGTGTTTTAGGTATGGTAATCTTCTACTGAATAAAAAAAAGACTATTTTCGACCGTGTAATAAGAATATTCCCCTACCAGAAAAGAGTTATCTCCCATCTATTAGTTCTAAGGAGACAGCTTGTAGCAAATAGATACAACTGTGCCCTTATTTCGTAATAAACAGTTTTATATAAAAGGTCCTTTTTTCGAATCTTGATGAAGGCTGGGATTTTGAATTTCAACATTTCTTAAAACTTGTGATCTTCTACTTCTTTGTAAATGTCAAATGAGTTGAGTTAAAGTCTCTTGGAACTCTAGGCACATGGAATCTCCTTCCGTCGGCCTGTCTGAGCTGATGTTCTGTCTGGAAGAAATGCAAGCAGATGTAATTTCTACAAAGCTTATATCAACTTGCTTTGTCTGTCTGTCTGACCAAAAGTTGTACACGTTATTTCTCCGACACCCAATCTCGGATCCAGCTGAAATTAAACAATTAGTTAATCAGCTATTTGGTATTTCAATCACAGGAAAGAAATAGTACTTGACTGAAGTGGTGACATAAGCTGAATTAGTGGATTAGTCCCCTTTATAGATTGTGGTCTGAAGATGATTTCAAATTTAATTACATGACTGATCCAAACAAATTGATACACATACACAGCTCCTTTTTATTATTATTTTTTTATTTTGCTTGTTTTTGCTTACCTATTACTGATGAATCGTATCCCAAGACCCTCGGTCTAGAGGCCGAGCTCCTCGGGGAAACTCCCCCACATTTATTTTCTGTATCACATCAATTGTGCGGTTGTCCGCCATAAGACATCACTTGGCTTTTAGGGCTCTCTTTCATCCCCGCCGCCGAAATGTCCCTTGGCACCCCCAATGGGTGCTCTGGCGTAATCGTCTCCGTTTCCAGCAGGGCGCCACTTTGAAGCATCGCCTAAGTTAAGCTTGCGATCAACTTAGTGAGATGGCGCCCTGATAAATCAAAATGGTATACATCAGAGCCTTTAAGGTCTTTTCACCGAGAGGGACAGGAGAGGGAAAAACTAAATGTTCATGTCATTTACTACATGTTCACTAAATGTTCACTAAATGTTCACTACATGTTCACTAAATGTTCACTAAATGTTCACTAAATGTTCATTCAATGTTCACTACTTATCCCTGTGATCATGAATGTTTGAGAAATATGTTTCACTTGGTGTAGACTTTAAAGTTTTCATTTACAAACACTGCAGATTTTGTTTTGTTTCATGCATGATAAAAGTCAATAAGATGGTAACAAAGAGAATGAGGATTTCGTACAGTTTAGCCGTTCGTCTGACTTGTCCCTCATTTAAATTGTATGTTTTGACTCTTAGCGTTACTTTCTCTCTATCTCTGTGGCATCGACTTAAGGATAAGGAGTGAAGGAAATAAAAAGAGTAGTTCTGTCGCAAACGTAACGAGAGAGAGAGAGAGAGAGAGAGAGAAAGAGAAACAAAGTGTCTGGGTGAAAGAGATTGTGTGATTCAGAGTTTGGTAGAAAGAGAGAAAGGATAAGAAAGAGAAGAATAGTGAACAAAAGAATGATAGGAGAAGGAGAGAGAGAGAGAGAGCCTGAGAGTGAGAGAATGGAAGAGAGAGAGAGAGTGAGAGAAGCTTTAACGATCTAGTGAACCAACCTGTCAAGGTAGCTGCCTGCTGTTTGGACAGATATCTTGACAATCGTGAATTGTCTGCTATCTAGAACTGTCTACCCAAAAGTCTGCTTTTGGACCAATAAACTCTATTTTTGTAGGAAAATAAACAACCACCACCTCCCCTCCCACAAACACCCAAGTAAACAAGTTGCAAGGATTTTATCATTAGGTCTATATCACATTCTTTATCTGGCAGGGAACTTGATTTGTCCACATTATTTTTGTCGTTTTCTTTTCATTTCCGCCGTAGTCGACAAGTTAAATAAATACATCTAGATTTCATTTTGTGCTTAAAATATCTTGATTCTGATATACATTTTTATTCTCTACTAGCAGGACATGTCTCGCGGGCCTTACTTTGTGTATTACTAATCTAGTGCATTGGCTTTAGATGTCAAACATGTTCCTTTTAAAAACTGTAATTTTCATAACGAAAATGAAAGTAGACTATGAAAATGGGTTTACCCGATTTGTTAAATATAAATAAATTTAGGCATTAAAAAAAATTCTTTGGGTACTCAGGTGGTGGGAAGGACATTTAACATTGACTACAGTCTCCACTGTGATCTTAGGAACGTACATGTCAAATTTGATTAAGATTGGTCAAAAGATTTTGATTTCTATTCCGGACATACATACATACTATTAATAATAAGAATAACAATAATAAGGCTTGTCTTCCAGTCCGAAGATTAATGAGGAAGGCAGTATTTCCTGTGGTTACGCAGCCCCATCTATGACCCACATATTTTGCCACATTGAGGGCAAGAATTATTATTGTCCGCCGGTGGTCGATTAAGATTTCTTTTCGCCGTCTGCGTCTGTCCTCAGCAGCGGATTTTCTTTTAGTCTCTAATGTGTATCCTGCGGCCTATGTGAGTGACCTCCAGCTGTCTCGTTCTGAGGCCGCATGCCACCACGCCTACGCTGGTCTTTAAAAGCGTCTGTTACGTCGACCACCTTTAAGCTCACCAAAAAAAGACTGCTTTGGCATACGTTCGTCTCTCATACGGGGATACGTGCCCTGCCCCGCGTAACTGTCGGGCCATAAGAAGTCCTTCTATACTGTCCATACCGTCGTTCGCAAGGACATCGCTGTTTGTAGTGCGGTCTATCTACCGTGGCGCTGTATCGGCGCGTTTGCCTATATGGCTAAAGCGCTCAAGTAGTCTTAGTTGCTTTCTGTATAGTATCCATATCTCAGATTATTATTAAATTTAAGCCCAAATTATAATTATTAAACTATATTTTTTAATAACGTGATGATATTATTAAAATGTCGGAGATACGTTTCCTTATTATTATAATTGTTAAATTAAATGTATGCAAGGCAAAAACAATTACGAGTCAAACTAAAAGAATTTTTCAAGAGTTTTATTTAATAAACAAAATGGAAAAAAATAGAATTAATTGATTAATGAATGAATTAAATGATTTTTTCATTAATTAATTTTTTTTTAGGACAATGAATAGATGTGCAAAGTTTCAATCTGATCCGAGAATCGCAATGGGAGAAATAACCTTTAAAAAAAAAAGATTGTATTAAAGGGCAATTACTGCATATATCTAAAAAATGCAAGAACTATTTCCCCTTTTTATTATAAAACAAAATTAAATTACCAATAATTAATTGATTTTTCGTTAATTTAGATATTGTTAGTGACAATGAATGATTGTGCAGAGTTTTATCTTGATTCGAGAATGGGAAGTGGGAAAAATAACGTGAACAATATCAGTAACAGACAGACAGACAGAGTGTGTTGATATAAGGTTTTGTATTTTGTAAGCTGAAAAAATTGGAGTTTCAATTTCTTTTCTAGTTTTTGATATCTAAACGTGACAAACGGACGGACGGACGGACAGACCACCCTTTTCGGTTCTAAATCTTACCTTGCCTGGTCATTCCCGGTAACAGTACATTATAACAAGGTCCAAAAAAACAACAACCGGATAGCTAGAGTGTTGATAGCTAGAGTGTTGATCAAATCAATGTCTATTTAAGACTCCAACAAACTGAGCCATGAGAGAGAGAGAGAGAGAGAAAGTTACACTTAAGTATGTTTGCTGAGCTGAACATGGAGTTATCACCCCTCAGCAGTAAAACAATAGCCTCTCATCTAACTCCTCCTGCTTTCGTCTCGTTGACTCAGATCTATTCTTAGAGATTCTATTACTTGCGTCTTGTCAAACGGGAGATGACCCGAGCTAGAGATGGGGTGTTGAATCTACCTGTTAACGACAGAAATACTACTCTCCATCAAGAAACTACCTGTCTTGTTCATACGTGGACCATGATTCACTTAATTATAGATTTGGATTTTTTTTGTACGAAGCTTTCAAATTGTTGGTCACATTTGGTTTTGTCTGTTTCGCATGTTCCTTCAGAAATGACAATGATCACGTCTCCTGTAGGAGATACCAGCGGACTTAGTTCGAACTTGGGACCATCGCGATGACACTCCGAAGCGCGTACAACACAACCACACGACCAGGCCTGATGGGGAAAAGTTCTAAGATTTAAATTGTAGCTTTGTAAATAGTTTTGCTTAATTTAGATTTGATCATTTGCGAACACTCTGAGAATGTGAAAGGTTTTAATAAGAAGCAGACATTTTAAATTAGAAGCTAGAGTTACGAGAGAGGGAGGAACAGAGAGAGAGAGAATGAGAGAGAGACAGAGAGAGACAGAGAGAGACATAGAATGAGAGAGAGAAACAGAGAATGAGAGAGAGACAGAGAGAGACAGAGAGATAGAGAGAATGAGAGAGAGAGACAGAAAGATAGAGAGGATGAGAGAGAGACAGAGAGATAGAGAGAATGAGAAAGAGACAGAGAGAGAGAGAGAGAGAGAGAGAGTGACTAGTGACGAGTTGACCAGAAAAGATGGACAAGAGGTGAAGTGGTCTGGACAAAGAAGTAAGGGGTGCTTGTCTTTTAAATGTTCAGGTGGAAGCTGAAGCTGAGGGTTATGAAAGGAGCGAGTAATTGACCTCAGTGTAGTTCTGTGTTGATGTATTGATGTCAGCCTCAACTACAGGAGTCTTCTTTTAACTTGTTGCTATACATTAAGTGTTTGATGACTCACACGGTTCCATAAAGTGTTAGAAATGCAAACTTTATACACAGACACTCTGTCGAAACATTGTATTCAATAATTTCAGCCAGTTTTCAACCTTTCTTGTCCATTCTTAAAACTCATTTTTTTTTCATTTGGTAGGGGGGCGCGGGGGCTGATTGGCTTCCGAAAGTGGAGTCCTGGGTTCGAATCTCGGTGAAGACTGATTTTGAATTTCGGGATTTTTAGACTTCTAGACTCCAATAACTTCCAGATCACTTCAGCCGGATCTACAACAGTCCTTCTTCATGTGCCAACCTGTCTTATCTTACATGTGTTGAATGGTGCTCTGATGCGCACTATGTGTTTGGCTTGGGAGCGGAGTTACACCACTATTCTCGAGTGATGGTGTGAACTGGATCAGTTAAAGAAGCTTACATTGATAAACTTTGACAGATTTCTTGTTGTTTAGTTCAGCTTTACAATTCTAGAAAGCAAACAATGACACATTTCATTCGCACTGAATTATCTTCCTTGACCAAGGCAACCTTAGGCTGATTTATATTTCGTCATTAGTGACTTGTTCCCAAATTTGATTTTAACTATATCTTCGCACAATCTGTTTGACTGTCACTTTTTCCACAGTAATTATTTCGTATGGACACCAGGAAGTATAATTTTGTTTTCTCTGCATTAGAGCTGCTAATGGGTTAAAGTTTTTAAAAGTTCATTTTATATTTATTTACTTGTTTATAATTATAATAGATAAATTCTTCAATTCAACTATTGGCCTGGGCTCACTGTGAGTGAATATATCTTTGTATCTCTGTATTTTCTGATTATTATCCCTTTTGTTTTCTTTCTATTGTAGCATGGTTGCTTATCTTATGTTGGTGTTATATCGCTGTTATCTCTTGTTTCATCTATTGTGTTATCTCCTGTATTTTTTTTTTCTTGCATTATCACTTATAGTATCTCTTAAATTATCTCTTTAGTCATCTCTTGTCTTATTTCTCTATCCGTATTTCTTTTCTTATCTATTGTGTTATCTCTTGAATCGTCCCTTGTTTTATCTCATTAGTATCATGACTTTACAACCGTCTTTCCCTATGCTACATATCAACACCGTGTAGACTTTTGCGTAAATGTTTTAACTGGGATTGTCTAAACGTCGAGACTGAAAAGAGAATGATTGCCAGAGTACATGCACTGGACTGGATACCTGTTGAGTTCATTATTTACTTTTGGCTTGATCCTAAGCCAGATCTCTATAACGTGCACATTTAAATGCATGAAACTGTTGTCTTCACGTTAAAAGATTGATTAATAACAACAAAATCACACACACACACACACATGCAAACAACAACAACCAAAAAATAAAACAAGACTGTTTTAATATAAACCGACTAATTTAAAAAGTTAAAAATAGACAGTATTCAATTAAAAATAAATAAAAGATTCTTTATCTTTCTTCCAACATAAATTTAAGGTAATTTATATTTCAAGTTCAACAACTCTCATATCATTTTCTTTAATATCCTCCCTTGCTTTTACATTTTTTTGTGTATTGCATCTTTAATTCTGTATTAAAAAATCTTGGTTTATGCCTTATGCCTGAATTATCCAAAAGCTTTGCTTTACTTAAACCGGTGATTCCCAAAGGGTCTGTATAAACCCCTAGGGTTCTACGAAGACTTCTAAGGGGTGTACGAAAGTAATACACTAAATTGGGGGGGGGGGTCTATGAAATGTTCTCGGAATGTCGGAACTGTAGATTTCATTTAAATATGATGTGACTTAATATAATTTTCACATACCATTAATTTAATTCTTTCATTCAGGAATATATGATTAGTGCTGTAGTTAATTCTGAAAATATTTATCCTGCAATTTAAACGAAAAATTGTTGTATTTTATTTCAATACTTATTTAAATAGTTTAAATTTTAATGTTTAACAAACAGAAATGTGGACTATACAGCGTTGATAATTTAAAATAGTTCATTCCTTCCTTGCCAAACAAGCGGTTGTCTGCCTTTTTATGACGATATGAAACCAATTACTCTGAAGGATCATTTGAGACAAAAAACAACCCCTGACAAAATAGATTAGGATTTGAAAAACTTTCGAACACTCAAAATTAAAGTTCAGAATAGACCAACAAAATCTCTCTTCGACATCATATCGAGAAGTTGATGGTCTGTGAGCGTCTTGCAATATCTCTTTCATCATCATCATCTCTTTACTTATAGCAAATTACGGAAAACACTCTAGACTCTAGGTCAAACATTGATTTTACCAGCCTGTTTAACAAACTGTATTATTAAAAGAATTTGTTTAAGCAACACTACAGTTCAAAGGCACATCGGTGGCGTCATTTATACAATTAAAAGCCTCTTATGTAATTCTTGTCAAACGACATATATATGTACAGTTTGGGATCAGCAGCCTCACAGGTTCTGACAGGGTGTAGCGCTGTAAACCGCCTAAGGGTCGTCGGCTCCCTTCTTGTCCTTAGGGTTTACACACAACACGTTCCCCATGTTTGGCTATAGCTGAAAGACAGCAGAGTTTTGAAATGTATAGCTGCATGACAGCAGAGTTTTGAAATGTATAGCTGCATGACAGTAGAGTTTTGAAATGTATAGCTGAAAGATAGTAGAGTTTTGAAATGTATAGCTGCCAGGCAGCAGAGTTTTGAAATGTATAGCTGCCAGCCAGCAGAGTTTTGAAATGTATAGCTGCCAGGCAGCAGAGTTTTGAAATGTATAGCTGCCAGGCAGCAGAGGTTTGAAATGTATAGCTGCCAGGCATCAGAGTTTTGAAATGTATAGCCGCCAGGCAGCAGAGTTTTGAAATGTATAGCTGCCAGGCAGCAGAGTTTTGAAATGTAAAGCTGCAAGGCAGCAGAGTTTTGAAATGTATAGCTGCATGACAGCAGAGTTTTGAAATGTATAGCTGCATGACAGCAGAGTTTTGAAATGTATAGCTGCAAGGCAGCAGAGTTTTGAAATGTATAGCTGCCAGGCATCAGAGTTTTGAAATGTAAAGCTGCCAGGCATCAGAGTTTTGAAATGTATAGCTGCCAGGCAGCAGAGTTTTGAAATGTATAGCTGCCAGGTAGCAGAGTTTTGAAATGTATAGCTGCCAGGTAGCAGAGTTTTGAAATGTATAGCCGCCAGGCAGCAGAGTTTTGAAATGTATAGCTGCCAGGCATCAGCGTTTTGAAATGTATAGCTGCCAGGCATCAGAGTTTTGAAATGTATAGCTGCCAGGTAGCAGAGTTTTGAAATGTATAGCTGCCAGGTAGCAGAGTTTTGAAATGTATAGCTGCCAGGTAGCAGAGTTTTGAAATCAATTTTCCCTCTGCTCGAAGCTTACTGGTTTAAGACCAGTTTAGGTTACAGTTACTCGCCTTCGCCCTTCTCATGTTAGTGACAACAGCTCCTTGGACTCAATATTTGAGCCACAAGTGAAAGATTAAGAAATAGACGAGAAACTGTTAGTTGCGCTGAATAAAAACATTTGATAAAAATATTCCGAATCGCACAAATTTATTATTGTTAGACTAGATTTATACAAAAAAAGTTATTAGATTATTGATTTCAATTAATTAATGCAATTTCTCTCAATATGGGTGGCTTGGTTGCTGAGTGGTTAAACGCTTGGCTTCTGAACCTGGAGTCCAGGGTTCGAATCTTGGTGAAGACTGTGACTGTGATTTGGAATTTCGGGATTTTAAGGGCGCCACTGAGTCTATCCTAATCTATTATAGTGTGAGCATAGTAGGATCATTATGAAATATTTCAAACTAATAAACTTGGTATTGATGATGGACAGTAATGGTAATGCGTGGGAGGATTTTGACACCCAGTCCGTCCATGAGCCCAGAAAGGATTCAACAAGGCCATGTGAAATAAAGTTTCTACATAAGAAGCTGCGTACAATATTTATGTAGTGACTTGTAGTCTATTTATTGATGAAGCTCTTACTGAATAGAAACAAACAAGCAAGAGTGCAGCATTTCGTGTAGAGGAAGCGTGTGAAAGAAAGAGGTTGACTTTAAGATTTTGAATAATTAGAAGGTCAAACCACAGTTTTCACTGTGTGGTAAATTAGGTAATTTTTTTTAATTCCAAAGATTTACATAAAACTGTCAAATTTCTAGGAAAATCGTGAGAAGCATTTACGAAATACCCGCCCACTCACACAGAAGAGAATGCATTCTAAATAACCATTTAGAAAAGCAAAAAACAAAACAATCCATTTATCGACCGTACAAAACAAAAACAAAAAAGTCTACTTTGTTTAAGATTCACATTTAAAATGTAATCTTAGTATTTAAACCCAGGCAATAGATGCGGCGAACGACAGCGTTCCAAATTCCCTGCAGCCAGTGGGAGATATCTCATTTAAATTGACCAGAACAAATACAAGGTTTGTGTCTTTAAAAAAACACAGAAAGTTGTAATCATGAATTTGAAGCCAAGCAAACACGAAAACTTTACATTGCAAGGCCACGAGACATACCCAGATTGTATAACATGTCGCTGTCTTTGACCTAATTGGAGATTTTCCTTTTAAAACGCGAGACGTTTTTCCGTTACATGAAACTTTCTGGGATCTTTAAATTCGATAATTACTGTAAGGTTGCAAATCTCAGCGAGCGACAACGAAATCTAAGCAAGCAAACAACAACATTATGAAGGAGCAGGGCCGGTCTGAAGCTACTGCAAGCTATGCGGCCGCAGTGGGCCCCGCATTTTCATAGGCCCCGCGGTAATTCTAGATCAAGGTGTAAATAATTAGATGAAACCATTTTAACGTATAATTACAAGGTTTCCTTAGACAAAATGTACGAAAAAGTCCAGGAAATCTCCTGAAATTATAAAAAAATTTCTGAAAACTCATAAAAATCTCTTGAAATAAAGATATACTTGTCATTTCGAGGCGTTATTCAATATAAAAAAAACTTCAATACTACTCGCGATAAAAAAAGGCATTGCCAGCTTTCATTTAATAAAAAATGCAATAACAGCGAATTTTAACCAAAACAGGAAGTTCTAATACTTAATTTACTTTAATAGTCACTGGCATATAAATTAAAGATCTGAATATTTATTGGCTTTTTGTTGGAAAACTACGATCTACTGTAGATGGCTCGTCAAGTTAAATGGACCGTGATTTTGTACCTATTTTGTATAAAATGCAAAGCCAAAGACGAAATTTATTTTCTAATACAAAATCTTAATTTTCCTTACCCCTTACCCAGACTAGGCCCCGCGCTAACCGTTTCGCATAGGGCCCCGCAATCTGTAGGACCGGCCCTGTGAAGGAGAATGTTCATTTAATCTAAAATACCAAGATGAGATGGCCATGCGACTCAAACGTGGACAACCAAGTCAAAAGTTTTCGTTTCAGAAGTGGCCATCTATAAGGCAGATGATGTAAATGTCATCTGGTTCTGTGGCTCACGGTTAACGAGCAGGGTGTCACGTGGTGAGCACAACGACCAACTGCCTTCACTTTTCCCCAACTAATATCAGGTACCCCCGATTTCTTGTAGGAAAGCCAAACACAAATCAATAAAACAAATTAACCAGTTAGTTAATAAATTAGTGATATCTTATTAATTTTGGTTGATATAGAAATGAGAGCTGTTGCGGTAATTGTGTTTTTCTTTTCATGTTTCATTTCCCTACCTTGCCTAATGATTTTTCTTTTCTTATAAGGGCTTCATTTGCTAATTTTATTATGGTTTCGCCAAAGTGCATAGTTTAGTATTTTGAGGATTGTATTAATAAAAATTTATTTTTTTTGTCGGTAACTGCATTGATGATATTTTGCAACGATTTAAATTTAAAGAATCGAAAACACATTTCTTATGTAGAGAGCACAATTTAAATTATTTAAATGAAACTAAGAACACACGAAACAAAGTAATTCTCTTTTTCTAATTGCCAAGTTTAGCAAAAGAAATGGTTTAAATAACTTGAGCATGATTTATGACATAAAATGTAATAAAATGATATGTCCATCGCGGTATTGATTTCCAGGACATGTTCCATCTAGACGCCAAGAAAACTTTACAAGAACTCCAAGACTGCAAACAAACTCTTCAAATAGGAATTAGAATTTCAAAAGCAGAAACTCGAAACTACACAAAAAATATGGCCACAAGAGAACAGCATGTGACCCTTAGAGCATTGACATACCAGGGGAGGCTTTATCTTCCCTTAAAAAAAACAAATTCTAAAGCTTGTCGTTTTGAGATAAAAGAACCTGTACGCCATGGGATGGACAGATGAAGCCATTGAGCTCGGTCCCGAAAAAGGGAATGTATCAAACTTGTTCTAGTTCGCTCTGTAAGAGGGCCCTGTTCTTATCTCAATAATACGAAGCTTCGATATACTTTAACTATATCGTTGTGTTTTTTCAGCGCTTTTTAAATATTTATTTTTACTGCATTCATCCTTCACGATGTGCATCTCCTATAATAACAAAACAGAACACTACAGAAGAGAGATTACAACGCCCTATCGATGCAAACTAAAATTCCATAGTCAAATTCAATGGACGTCCATTAAAACCTATATGAGACTGTTTTAAGATGTATGCATAGTAATGTAAGCAGACTGATCATGCCGCCTGAGCTTCGTATATTTTAAATGTTTTTTTCTTTATGCTCGGAAAGAGCGAATCTATAAGTTAATTAACGAGTTCAGTGTCCCAAAGTGGATGCAATGTATCAACTAGTAAAATATGTCCATTATGTCATTTTGCCGTCAAACTGTGACTGAAGGAATTGTTTTAATTATTATTTTAATATTTAATTATTATCTTAAGTTGTAAAATGGAGGCATTGCAGTCGCGGTGGCTGAGTGATCAAGCGATTAGCTTCCGAACCTGGATCCTGGGTTCGAATCTCGGTGAAGACTGAGATTTTGAATTTCGGGATTTTTAGGGCGCCCTAAGTCCACCCAACTCTAATGGTTGATTGACTAAAAGTTGTGGAACGTAAAGGAGATTGGTCGTTGTGCTGGCCACATGACACCCTGCTTGTTAACCGTTGGTCAAAGAAACTGATGACCTTAACATCATCTGCCCTATGGATCGCAAGGTCTGAAAAGGGGAATTTACTTTACTTACGAAGCTAACTAGAGTTGTTATAATATTCAACCAATTTAGAAGCTCAGATCTAAGCAGATTAAGATCGCTTAGATGATAGTCTAATTGAAGGAATGGAAACCGACTATAATGTTGTTGTTGTTTTATATATTAAAAATGGATTTTACTTTAACTTCTAACAAAATGAATAAGTTCTATATTAGAACAGTTTCATGTAGATTCTAAACATCTTCACATGCCCGATGCGTCATCCTGCAATTGAGACACAGATCAAAACTTTCATAATATATTATGATAAAATAATCGTTTTATTATAAATTCTAAAGGATTATCGTTTATAAATGACTATGATTATTTATCGTTTATGATTGACTATGATAAATGATTTTATTATGAGTGAATAATTTATCATCTATGAATGACTAGGATACATTGTATGATAAATTGTCGTCTGGCAAGGATGCAATTAACTTATCGTTTACTAATGACTGCAATACTGTCCGATCAACACTCATAAGGACATGAATACCTTCAAACAGTTACCTGTACTATTCCTTCCAATTGATTGATTTATAGAACTGTATCACCTGGAACTTGAAACGTCAAAGGTTTAGACAAATTGGCGACGAACTATTGGTCTCCACTGACCGCAAGTTGCGACGTCACAGATAGTGTTGAGGCCTTCGAAAACGAAACCTGCCGCCAGATCCCACTGGGGTGGGGGTTTTTACAGCACTCCTTCTCCGACCTCCAAATAGGCTAAGGAAGAAGGTCACGATGGTAATTGCCTTCGTGTTGGGGACGTCACTCCTAAATATTTGAGAAACCCTGAAACTTAACGATGAAACAAGCAAAGTAAAAATAATAAAAACAGAGAAAGGGGGGGGGGGGCATGCGGTTATCTAAGGGAAGAACTCCATATTTACAACCATATATCTTATTATGTATAATTTAATTCCCCTTTTCGATATCAGAAAAAAAAAATTAATTACCAGTAATTAATTAAATTCTTTTTTTTTTTTATATTATTATAAACGTATGTTTTTATAAGGTACAACAAATCCATGAAAAGTCTCAGGCTGATCCGGGAATAGGTGTGGGAGAAATAAAATAGACAAAATTGTACCAGACAGACAGACAGACAAAATGAGTTGATATAAGCCTTGTAAAATAAAGTGAAAGTCACTTCCATAATTTGTTTTACTGTGACTGATTGCTTTACGCCATACATAAAATAAAAAACAACATTTTTTTTTAAATTTTTATCACGGGGAGGCAAGCAATGACTGACTTAACGGTTTGTATTAGTCGTTTGGTTAACGGAATAGCTGAAACTAATTACATCCATCTCCCCCGTGCCCTTCCCGCCTTTCTTAATTGCGTCATTTCCGGTGAGATTTACGGAATACTTCAAGGTGAGAAATTTGACTAATCTTTAGCAAAGGGAGGCTACTTTCTCTAGTTATAAATGTCTGAGTTTTCAATCCTAGTATTAAAGTGTGTAAAACAGTTTTACTAAGTCCGCGCAGGAAAAATATTTATTGTTTTTGTGCTGTTTCTATGTCTGCTCTAGCAGTTTAAGAACATAAATTGTTTAGCATCTTCATCGTGATTGAAAAAGGTACAACGTCTCGGTTTTCGGAGAGCAAAGTTTTGTAAAATAAAGTATGCTCATATTATGCTGTGACAAGAGGGACAATAAGGGTGGCTACCTTTATTTTTTTATTAGAGTTAGTCCCCTTTATTACTTAATTTAAGTCCCTGTTAACTGTTTACAATTGCCACTGTTGAGTCTTTCAACTGACCAGTGTAGTTTGAACTAAATCTCTATAACGTTTAACTAATACTTATATTGTTGTACTATTGCTGTGTTACTCAAGAGGAGTGTGCCGCTGTTGTGGGAAGAGTATTTCGATAATGAGCTGACTAGACTTTATTTATTTGTTAGTACGAAGTTGGTTTATGTAAATTTCGATTGACGGTGCCCCCGCTGCGGGGAAGAAGAGGGAACAGTGCCTCATATTCTGTTTGACTGCCCCAGACTTGCTGATCTCCGTCACGACAGGTCTGGGAAACTAAAAATTCTCGACCTGTATGGTGACATGTACGCACTACACAAGACAGCAGCGTTTCTGTCCAGGGCTTTTGCAAGAGAAGATTTGAACCTCACAAGCCCTCATTCAAATGGAGTTTGATGAAGATGATGATGATGATGATGATGATCTTCCGATCTTCATTTGTTAATTTCTAACGTTTGTTTTTTTTTAATTTAAATTCGTTTTATCGCGTCCATATTTTTATGTTTTCGTTTTTTTTGTTCCTTTTCTTTCTCTTACTTTTTCCATTTTGCGAAAACCGGATGACAAGATAAAAATGTAAGTAAAGGGCAGATTACTGTGATTAATTTTTGAATGAAAATCTTATCTTTATTTTACAGACGTTACTTCAAAAAAAAAAAAAAAAAAAAGATGATTACGTCCTATACGTCATGCATCTAGTAATGCAGCTAGTCATGCATGTTAACCAATTTCTAATGTAAAAGTATTCACTCTACCATTTCTGACATTTCATGCTCTAGTTTTAAGAACTTGAATAGCTGAGATCATTTTTTAAAAATAGATATTTTTTATGTTCTCGTCTGTTTAAGTGAAGGTGTAGACAATTATTTCAATTCTTCATGCTATTTTATAACATTTCGTCTGTGGACATGCGCAGTAATACAGCTTTCCAAACCGAGACAACTAGAGATAGCTGATCGATATTTCTACAGAATCATCTTAGGGAGTTGCCTCCATGTATGAGATATATCATACGTGACTTGAAATACTGGCACACATTCAGACTTTTCTGCTGCAACAGCAGCATTGTAAGGAAAAGAAAAGTAATAAAAAAGAAAGTAAACTTTCTTCAATAACAACAATAGTTTGTCATGGAGATCTATGTTGAGCTCTTTAACAGGATACAGTACTAAAACTTTACTTCTATAATTTCTGCTTTAAAGTCTTCGTGACTTAGATAAATATGCACATTTTGTAAACCAAATGACTAACTTAAAAGAATTCCAATTTTTTTTTAAAAATACAATCAACCCTCCTAGTGTTACCCTTCTTAAATGTCTCTTGCAGTTTCATTTCTTTGATGGGTCGATAGCTGAAAGCTAAAAAGTCTCAGAGCAGACAGCGAGATGTGGGAAGTAGCCAAAAAGGAAAAAAAAAATGCGGTTACGTTGATTTAATTATCGGGATTTTCACGCCATTCGATCAAACCATCCGTGATGAATAAATGACATTTGTAGGAGCCAAGTCTACGGCAGACGAGAGAAGAAAGGAAGGAGGGTGGGGGGGGGGGGGAACAGGTTGGTGTTCATAGAGACAACGCAGATACTTTTTTTTTGCTCTTGAATCTAATTACTACCCAAAGGACTCAGCTGACTACAAAGTTATGAAATTAAAGTCATTGTCTACCAAGTACCAATTTCATTTCGTTCTATTCTGTAAGTTGTCCATTCAACTTTTTAAATTACCAGTATTTCTAGACTATGAAAACATAACGCAAGTAGCTTACGGATTGCTTGTTTTGGGCGAAATCATAACAATAAATGGACCTCATTCACCAATTGTAAACAAACAACATTTAGTCACGTGATAATATTGATAAAACAATGAAAAAAACAACTGTTTCGTGATAACCACTGTGTATAAAAATTAGATCTTAATTTGTATAGAAGAGATCGAGAATCACGTGGCTAAATGTTGTTTGTTTACGATTGGTGAAGGAGGTCCATTGTTCCCACTTTATCATATTCGCTATCCATGTGTAGCGTGTAGCCTTGGTGTGTCAGGTGACGCCTAAGGAACTGGTGGTCAACACAGCGCTTTGAACTTATCTTTCTCAGGCTCTTCTTCTTCTTCATCTAGCCAGCTTTTTGCTGCTATTCAGGCTTTCAGAATGATGTCTTGACAAAGCTTTACATTCTTATCAAGTTATGTTGCCTCATCTTTTGGTCAATAGAGACCATAGCGGTACAAACTAAGTGAAGAAACATATTCATTATAATAATTTAAGCCACGCAGTCTAACTTTTCGTTGAGTCTCATGTATTGTAAAATGTTTTACATGTTTCGAATGTTCCTTCAGAGTTAAACATAATCTACTTTCTAGTCCGAAAATTCCTCAGAACGACAGGGGGACGGCAGCGGACATAGTATGAACACTGGACTATCGAGCCCACCGAACATCAGTCCAGCGCTTACCGCACAACCCTAATGTGTGTGTAACTCATTTCATTTAATTTCATTATAAGTTGCTTCCATATTCTTTTCTTTTTTCTTATTTTGCAGATTCGAATTGCTTGTTGCAAGCGAAACGTCCGGTTCCCATAGCAAGTGCTGAGTCATGAGCCTGGTTCCGGTGTGCTCCTAAAGGGATGCTGCACATCTTGAAGTTAGCATGTACTGACCACAGCCGCTACGCCTGCATCGCCTACTCCGCCTGGATTACCTCACCGCTATTAGGATGCCCCTGTCCTTGGATTATCTTCTCTTGTGACATCGACTTCTCCTCACTTCTCCCATGGGAGGGCCCGAAAACGCCGCTGACGGATGTAGCAGGGTGCGTTTCCTCCCATGAAGCTTCAAGAGGTGTGAACTGTTTCTTCGATTCTCGGATTCTTTTCCTCGGCTGTCGACAAACAACTGAAGCACAGGGGCGGAGAGCCCTTGGAATAAGTGCCATTATGTTTCGTTCAAAGCGGAAGGATAGTGCTATTAGGGTAGGTCAACGTTTTGTTGTCTTATAGTGACAATAAAAGTACAGAGTATTGAGTGTAGACTAGGGGCACATCACTCCTTTTAAATCTCCGATTTACCTACTTCTCGTTCTTGAATTCCCACATCAACCAGTATCAATGTATTGGAAGCATAAAAAGGAAGTTGTTTTTCATTTCATATAGTAACAACAATTTAGAAAGGTAAGAAAAACAACGTAACAAGAAAGTAACAATGTTAATAAAAGTATAAAACAACAACCTTTAACGAGAACAACAGCAACTAACATCAGGAAAGAATAACAATGACTACAAAGACAGATTAAAAACAGCACATTAACAACGGCGGCAGCAAAAAATAGCAACTATATCAATAATAACAAAAACTTACTTTTACCAACTACACTAAAATCAACTAATGACAACCAGAGAAACAACCAATAAGAAAACAAAAACATCAACAAAAACAATAAAAACACCAACTAGCAAATATTATAATAGAAACAGAAGGAGCAGCAGCAACATCATCAACAACAACGACAACACCTACAACAGCTAACAACAACCACAATAACAACTAACAAAAAATCTATAGCGAAAACAACAACTACAGCAACAAATGAATCAATTAACAAAAAATATTAACAGCAACAGCTGCAGCAGAAACATCAACAACAGCAAAAGCAACAAAAGCAATAGAGCGTAGCTAGGGACTTGCCATCATTTGGTGGCCCAGGGGGTTTGGCCTCTTTAGGGACCCTGCATTTTGACATTCGATATCATGACATGCGATAATGGCGTAATATTTAATATTTAATGTGAAAAAAAAATCGAATACTCATTAGTGGCTTTTCTAATTATCCTGCCCCATTCCTTCCACCATAGCTACGCCACAGGCTGTAGGCGAAACAAAATGTAGCACAGAAAATGCAATGATTTTAAACTGTGTCATTAGTCCTAACATTTCAAAGACGTGTATCGCTCAAGCTTAAGTTATGCATGTACTTTCATTTTGAATACCGAGTACCAAATCAAGTTATATTGCTCTCAAAAGTCAGGTGATACTCAACAATTGTTACGAATGCTCTTAGATCGCTAATAACAGTAACTGCTTAGAACAAAGATCCTAACAATATATATCCCCCCCCCAAGCTACTGTTCTAGTCAAATGCTCTAAAACAGGGGTTCTCAACCTGTGGGTCGCAACCCCTTTGGGGGTCGATTGACGATTTGCCAGGGGTCGCCAAAGACCATCGAAAAAAAAGAACATTTTTTTTTGCAATAACTTTTAAAAGTCTACGTCTAACTCACTCCTGCCCCTTCTCATTGAGTGAGTGATGCAGAAAAAGAATACAACCGGAAAGAAATGAAAAATTAAATACGTGAATTTGGAAAATCGCTTCATAAAATAGACGAACATTTCAATGCATGTGTCGAATTGTAATTTTTTAAAAATGGATTCAGTGGGTCAGTATGACCTGACATTCTACAGTAGTAGCATGATCTACGTCATACAAATCCAGTCACGTGTGTAGTGAATTCTACTTCTTCTTTTTTTAAAACTTAATATCAACTCACTTCTTCTTCTGTCTCTCTGGCCTCTTGTAGCACGTCATGTCTTCCACTACTCACTCTCTTCCACTACTCACTCTCTTCCGCTACTCACTCTCTTCCACTACTCACTCTCTTCCGCTACTCACTCTCTTCCTCTACTCACTCTCTTCCACTACTCACTCTCTTCCACTACTCACTCTCTTCCACTACTCACTGTCTTCCACTACTCACTCTCTTCCACTACTCACTCTCTTCCACTACTCACTCTCTTCCAGAGAAGTTAAAACTTTTCACAATTATTCATTGTCGACGAAGATACACGAATCAATAAAAAAAATTGCCATTTAGTTATTTAATAAATGGTTATTATTTTTTTATATAGAAAAGGTGAAATAAATCCTACAGTATCGTTAAATACTACTACTACTACTACTACTACTGCTAATCTTTATTATCCATTAGGAACTTTGTCTTATAATTTGTGCATTATACCAAAAAGAAATTATATGGCAGTATTTGTGCGGTTATTCCCTTATATGAGCTTTGTTATTTTAAAAAGTATTTAAAAAAAAAATATTTAGCTTGTTTTGAAGTTTGTTAAATTTTCTGGGCAGATTCTCTTGTTTAGCAAAGTCTGCTGAACTAGAATAAAAAGACTGAACATGCGTCATGATATAATGTGTGTGTGTGTGTGTTTGGGATGTCATAGAAGAAATACAAATAATATGTTGGACCATAAAAAATTATCACTTATACAGGACATAACAATAACAAATTAATTGCAGTTCTTTATAACCCTAAACCAGTGGTACCAAAATTAAGACTCGTAGACAAAATGTGGCCCGTGGACCGAATGTGGCCCGTGGACCGAATGTGGCCCGTGGACCGACTGTCGCCAGTGACGCGGTAATGCCTTTAAAATTTCTATCCGAAGTGTACGATAATGTCCAAGGGAATCGATCCTATTAGAATCGACGATTTCTTTTTGGTGATACTGCCCGTGACTGGTACACATGTGGCCTCCAGTTTGTGCCTTCAAATCAGTTCACACTTCAAAACATCTGTCTGTACAGACCATTCACAGACAGCTAAAAGAGAGAAACAGGATCTCGTAAAACTCCATGTGTTCTGCTATTCCTCAGTTGCACTCTAAGAGATTATTGTTCATTTGGTTCGTTTATATGAGGCAGAGGCGTGTTTTCTATCAATTCTGCAATCACCCCCGTGTCTGTTTGTTTCTGGAATTGTGCAGTTGTGTTGTGTTTTTTACGATCTTTCACTGCAACAAAGCCAACAATTATTTTTATGCAAAAAAAACCACACTAAAATAAAAATTAAAACCAATAAATTTAAAAACGTGGGAAATTGAAACTCATTTACCTTAGTCCTTTTGATGTTCTTTCAACGGATTTCTGGAGTCCTGATGTTGATTCACGATTTCTAATCAAAATCAAACTAGACGCTGCTGGCAAAATTATGTTGATTATATCAGATGTACTACAAAATTTGGAGATGACTATGAAGCTTGTCAATATTTCAAGAAGACATATACTTATCTTTACCAGAATTTTGAATAGAGCATTGCGATGTTCAAAGAGAGAAAGATGCCTTTCCCATGCCTAGATAAGGATAATGTTTGGTGATTCAGTTTGATTATTTGAAGCACCCTTATCCAATGTTTAATTTGTTGCAAGAATTCATTGTTCAATTAATTATATTGATTGCATTAAAGTCAATAAAATATTTCATTAAATATTGAAAAAAAAAAGGACTTAAACGGATTGTAATCTCTTCAGTACTAAATTTAAAAAAAATATTTTCCCTGAACGAAGAAAGTTCATAAAAACATTATTTCAAGAGATTTACAGCATTAAAAATTATTTGTAATGAGGTTGGGAGTCCTTTACGTTCAAAAGTTTCTCTTATGCAATAGTTACTTGGTAACTGTCCCAAGACTGACCGTGTAACTCTGTAAAGAAGGCAGCTACATTGGATATAAATTTAGGGAGCATTATGAAGTCTTCCAACGGAGTTTGAGACGGAGCCTAGGTCACCAAGCGATCTCTTGTATTCAGAAAAGCATTTACGAAATTCGCGCATGCCCTTTCAACCTTTCAACCTTTCAACCCTTTGCACCACTTTAAATCTTGGCCTGTAAAAAATTAAAATTTTCCATTTCAGACATTGCGATCTATAAGGCAGATGATGCTAAGGTCATCTGTTTCTCTGGCCAGTGGTTAACGAGCTGGGTGTCTTATGGCCAACACAACGATCAACCTCCTTGACCTTCCCCAACTAAAGTCAGAGTTGGGTGAACTCAGGGGCGCCCTAAAAGTCATGAAATTCATTATCCCAGTCTTCACCGAAATTCGAACCCAGGACCCCCAGGTTTGGAAGCCAAGCGCTTAACCAATGTGCCATCGCGCCCCTTCTAAGCCTGTTGGTAATGACTGATTCTGCTTTCTGTAGTTATACATTTGTAATACGCAACTGTATATTGTCTGAACCTTTTATGTGTGTGTTTGTGTGTGTGTGTCATTGTGTGTGTTGTTTGAATACAGGGACAAAGCACTATTTTCTTCGCGGAGGTTTCGTCTTTTATTTTATGACACTCTCAGACTTATAACTTTATTTACCTTGCTGGCCGTGTGTTATGCGCTCTGGACTATTTCGGGCTCGAACTCTTGCCTTAGGGAGGTTTGAGCTAGAATATAATAATTTTCAATGCTGATATAACACCCAACACCCGGAACATATAAAGTAAGAAGCTGTTTAGATTGAGTGTGTGTATGTGTCACATAATGTGTGTATACAAGTTACTTGACCGTAAACACAGTTCGCAGTGTAATTTCACGTTTCGAGAGACGATCTTTTCCCTTTGCAACTTCTTGTGTGACTAAGAAGCCAAATCTGTACACACAGCTGCGGTCACGTGTTGGTGTTGGGTAAATTTAACCCTTAAAGTGCTGAACTGTTTTACAATGAGTGCATAGACAATTCTGATGTTTAGAGGCTAAACTACCACACGCGTTTAAAGGGTTAATCCCCAGGCGCCGATGTATTTTTTGCTTCTTTCTGCTACTGTTGTGTATGGCATCTGCGATCCAGGACCCTTCCTTTATGTTCCCTCTCCATGTAGAACTATCCAGTGCTACTTATTTCCTAACTGTTAGTGTCGATTTTGAAGAGCTTCAATCAGTATACCTTAGAAGTGTGCGATCAGCAGCTCTCCTGCCTTCTGTTAGATCACCACACAGAATGTCTTGTGGAAGTCGATCTTGTGGCCAAGCCAGCCAAGACGTCTGCTGCTGATAACAGCGCGTGCGTCCCGAATCCTGCTCTTCGCAGCACTTCCTCATTGGTTATTTCATCTGATCAGACCATTTTAAAGATCTGCCTTAGGCATCGGAGGTGAAAGCTATTTAGCCTTTTTTTCCTACCATCCGCCGGTCCCAAGCCCGGGTGAGAAAGGAGGAGGGTTTGGCGTGGGGCTAACGACCCCACCCTGTAAAACCACAATTGCTACAGAAACGTCAAACTTGACACATAAAGAATTACTTAAGGCCAATTTACTGTCAAGTAACGCTAAAGTAACAAATGTTTTCGATACGCATTCAGTAATAAGATTTTAAAAAAATCAACATCATAATATGTGGTGTGTTGGCAAATTGGTAAACACTTAGCATCCGAATCAAGGAGTCCTGATTTCGAATCCTTTTAAAGACTAGGATTTTGAACTTCTGGATTCTTAGTACGCCCTTGAGTCCACCCAACTCTAACGGGTATCTGATATAAGTTGAGCGGCTGGTCGTTAGCAGACCACGTGACACCTTCGTTAACCGTCGGACATAGTAACAAAGCGTCACATAATGTCTCCATGGAACGCAGGGTCTGAAAGGACCTAACTAGCCCGCTTTTTTTTTATCCTTACGTAAGGGACTTAGAAGAAGATTTTTACGTCTTCCGTTTATATAAGTGACTAGTGACTATCTAGTCGTTAAGAAAAAAAAGCTATAAACTAAGTTACTGGTTTTCCGGTTGGATTTAAGCTACTATTGCTCTAATGGCAATTATACGAGTTTGTGACAGTATTGGAAACCGAAAAAATATGATTTAAATCTTTTGTATCTTTGTGAGTATTTAATTAGGCTTGTATTTATTAGTTCTGGCATAGGGTTTAACACTTAAAACCTGTGTCCTAGAGTGGCTAAGTTTTATGCTGGTGGTGACTCTCTTGTCGCGTGGTAAGTATTTACTATAGATCAGCATCACAGCTCTTTCTGTGTTTTTTTTTTTTCGTCGGTTTTTATGGAATGAAAACAAATGATCGAAGCGACAGCTGAAAGTAAGACACATTTACCGGGATATCTCGATTAGAGCTGCCACTAAGGATAGAGAGAGAGAGAGAGAGAGAGAGAAATAGAGAGCTAGAGGGAGAGAATGAGAAAGGGGGAGAAAAGAGAAAGTGAATGACAGAAAGCGAGAGAAAGAAGAGAGCGAGAGAAAGAGAGAGAAAAAGAGAGAGCGAGAGAAAGAGAGAGAGAGAGAAAGAGAGAGAAAAAGAGAGAGCGAGAGAAAGAGAGAGAAAGAGAGAGAGAGAGAATAAGAGAGAGAGAGAAAGAGAGAGAGAGAGAAAGAGAGAGAGAGAGAAAGAGAGAGAGAGAGAGAAAGAGCGAGAGAAAGAGAGAGAGAGAAAGAGAGAGAGAGAAAGAGAGAGAGAAAGAGAGAGCGAGAGAAAGAGAGAGAGAGAAAGAGAGAGAGAGAGAAAGAGAGAGAGAAAGAGAGAGCGAGAGAAAGAGAACAAAAGGAGATATAATGACAGAGAGAGATATATAAAGAGTGTGTGTGAGGGAAAGAGAGAGCGAGAGAAAGAGAGAGAAAGAGAGAAAGAGATAAAGCGAGAGAAAGAGAAAGAGAGAGAGAATGACAGAGAAAAAAGGGACA
Organism: Biomphalaria sudanica; assembly: GCA_036873155.1. Taxonomy (NCBI): domain Eukaryota; kingdom Metazoa; phylum Mollusca; class Gastropoda; family Planorbidae; genus Biomphalaria; species Biomphalaria sudanica. The sequence goes on from JAZGLO010000892.1 coordinate 57,140, forward strand.
GAGAAAGGGAGAAATGGAAAGTGTAAAATAAGAAGAGATTATACAGAGCATTATTATATAACGAAAAATAGGGAGAGAGAGAGAGAGAGAGAGAGAGAGAGAGAGAGAGAGGATAACTAAAAGATAAAGCAATAAAGTAACAGAGTAAGAGATAGACGTCTACACTGATCAAGACAGAATACATGTACGACTAGAAATCAAATTGTTATCAAGACCAGTTTATTATTCTGGACTTGATATCTCTAGGGTTAAAAAAAAAAGATCTACAGTTTTTCTAGGGAGATGCAGGTGTTGCTGCTATGCAAGAATCGCGTGCAGTTATTATTAGTGCTAAGGGAGACAACGGCTGGTTAACTTTATCTTTTGCAGGAAGACTTTTTCTTGAGACCCCAGAGCGTTAATTTGGTTGTGAGACGCTGCTATTAACTAACTCACCTGAGACTTTGTACAGAGTCTGTTGAAGAGGTGAAGCGCTTGAAATATGTAGATATGTCTGTCTGGTAAACCTGAGAAACGGCTGGAGAAATGGATAGATGGATAAATGAATATCAGACTATCAGAATAAAGGAAGGAGCAGGCAGATAATAGCTAGCTAGCTAGCTAGCTAGACAGACAGACAGACAGACAGATAGATAGATAGATAGATAGATAGATAGACATCTAATATTACAGACGTTACTTCAAAAAAGAAGATAATTACGCCCAAGCATTTCAAGTGTCAATGATAATCTAGTCATGCATATTTATCGATGACTAAACTATGGCAAGTCTTTGTTTTTTCTGGCTGATTCAGGCTACCCATTCCATTCTCTAATGGCACTAGGTAAGGAGATAGATAGATAAAAAGATAGATAGATAAAACGAGATGGATAGATAGATAGATAGATAGATAGACAGACTGACAGAAAGATATGCTCTTTCAGGACACCAAAAGTAGGTCTTCTGTCTATTTTTAGCACGCTACAACGTCTGTCCTAAGATGGTGAAATCAGATTTGACTATCGCTTTTAGCTGTGAGTTATAAATATGACAGATGCACAGACTTATAAATTTTTGGTTGATACCAATTCTCATCCTAAAATCCACAATATCTTGTGAGATCTTTTTTTAATTAAAAATGAAATAATGAAATCTCTGTAACTTTTGAGACCACAGAGAAACGACACCTTATGCCACATACGCCAAAAAGTTAAATTTACCTGCGGAAGAGAAGAGCTTTGTCTGCGTTAGTGGTGGCAAAATGTTTAGGCCATAGATGGGTCTACGTAGCAACAAGAATTACTTCCCTTTTAACTTTTAGCGTAGAGAAAACTGTGTAATGTGAACAAGAAAATGTTTCATGTAATTTTCGCAGACAAGTGTTTGCCTGTCAGGAGGAGAGTAGTTCTCCTGGCATGTGGTTACGCAGTGAGTTCTCTCTCTTTGCTGCTAATGAAATTATAAAAATGTGCAGTTTATATTTTTTTTATGATAAGCGTTAGGAAAAAAACAAACAAACAGCAAACAGATTTACCATCGACATTTCCGCGTCGCTTCGCGTTATATTCACTAGCTCCAGATAGTTTGTAACTAGTTCTGTGACATCGTAGGCTTGCTAAATCGTAGTACGACTAGAGTTCATCTCGTAGAAAACGTTTTCTGGAGAGACATTCCCGTCCACATATAATGCAGGTAAATAGAGCAATTGCTTTGGTGGTAGAGGAGCCAGTCATTATTCGTTTGGCTCGCTTTTCTTCCTAGCTGAGTCCATTGCTTTTTTTCAGTGTCTTTAACCTTTATTTTGTTTTGACCAGCGTAAAGAGAACCAGGGCGGGCCTTACCAATTTCGGGGAGAATTTCGGATGTTTCCGAGGCCCCTTTTTCATGAATTAATTTTTTTTGCAATAACAACTATTACTATTAATTAGATCATTATAACAACATTTGTTATACAACATGCATAGGAAGCAACTCGATAGATAGATAGATAGATAGATAGATAGATAGATAGGTAGATAGATAGATAGATAGATAGATAGATAGATAGACAAACAGACAGTCAGACAGACAGACAGGCAGACAGACATACAGACAGATATATATATCTAAACTTAGACACTGAGTTGACCAAAAGAATAGGGAAGGCTTCTGCAGCAATGGCAAAACTCTCTAAGCGTGTGTGGGAAAATACCAAATTGACCACGGCAACAAAAATCCTTGTCTACAATGCCTGCATTCTGAGCACACTTCTATATGGCAGTGAGAGCTGGGCAACTTACATGCGTCAAGAGCACAGATTAAATAGCTTCCACTTACGCTGCCTGCGACGCATACTGTGCATCTCCTGGAGGGATCGTGTCACCAACCAGGAAGTTTTGACACGGGCCAACATACACAGTATCTATGCTCTCCTTCAACAGAGAAGACTACGCTGGCTCGGTCATGTCACTCGCATGCCAGATGGAAGAATCCCTAAAGACATCCTGTACGCTGAGCTAGCAGAGGGAGCCAGACCCAAGGGCCGACCAAGACTAACTTACAGAGATGTCTGCAAGCGAGACATGAGAGCCATGGGTATCAACCAAAGTATGTGGGAAGATATAGCCCAAGACCGGACAGCATGGAGACAGAGTGTACGTGCTGGTACGAACTTTGCTGAATGCAAAAGAAATGAAGCTGCATCGGTCAAGAGAAAGAAAAAGAAAGCTGCCCTGTCAGTGAGCCCTAGGACAGTTGAATATAAATGCTCAAACTGTGGCAAACTCTGCCGATCCAGAATTGGCTTGATCAGTCACTCCAGATTCTGCCCCGTCTCAAGACGTAACCAAAGCCAGTGACTCATCTGGGCGCATCCATTGTCTTACGAGACAGAAGGAGCCGTATATATATATATATATATATATATATATATATATATATATATATATATATATATATATATATATATATATATATATAGAGAGAGAGAGAGAGAGAGAGAGAGAGAGAGATAGATAGATAGATAGATAGATAGATAGATAGATAGACAAACAGACAGTCAGACAGACAGTCAGACAGACAGACAGACAGACAGACAGACAGATAGATAGATAGATAGATAGATAGATAGATAGATAGATAGATAGATAGATAGACAGATAGATAGATAGATACATAGATAGATATTCCTAGCTACGTCATTGAGAGGCCATAACTAATAGTGATAAGCTAAATTTAAAATTGCGGGGCCCCTGCCAGGCGTGGATCCCAATTTTAGCAATCGTTCAAATATATATATAAATATATATATATATGTTATATTTTTTTTAGCGTCTGTAAGTACATGATGTTGTATGAATCCTTTAGATTTTATTGTTTTGGCCATACAACACCCTTGCTAACATTTTAGATTACAGAAAAGGATAAGCCTGACATCTTTTTAACCTTATAAACGTCCTTTGAACCACCTAAACATCATTAGAACCACCTAAACATCATTAGAACCACATAAACAGTATTAGAACCACATAAACCTCATTAGAACCACATAAACACCATTAGAACCACATAAACCTCATTAGAACCACATAAACATCATTAGAACCATATAAACATCATTAGAACCATATAAACATCATTAGAACCACGTAAACATCATTAGAACCATATAAACATCATTAGAACCACGTAAACATCATTAGAACCACGTAAACATCATTAGAACCACGTAAACATCATTAGAACCACATAAAGATCATTAGAACCACATGAACATCATTAGAACCATATAAATTGGCTTCTATAGCATGCCAAGTTTGTAGCCGAACATTCCTAGCCCCAAAATGCTCTACCTCGGCAACATTCAGAGGCACAGAACTGCAAGCCAAACCCCAAAGCTCGCTGGATAACAAGGGATTTCCGTGATCCGCTACGATAGATTAACGAGCGAACATAATTGTTAAGTACCGATATCCCGTTACTTGCTTATATGAAATCCGGCAATTCTTTATGATTTTCTGTGAAGATTATGACAAGTCCCAGCGCCATCTAGCGGTCAATATAGTAGTGATACCCTCTGATTACTCATCAATGGAACATTTCTTTATAAAGATTGACGTTACTATATTGACAATCGATCCGACCCACATTTCACAATGTGACCAAGTTGTCTTTCTTCGGTTTATAATTGAGTCTATTATCTTAAAACCTGGCAGTAACTTTTCTTTTCGCCTAGTCGTTGTTCTGGTCACATGACATCCTCTGTGATTCGCCAAGACGGCTGGTTCTCACACTGCGTCCCTACGGATCCTTAAAATGAAGAAGATATGAAGAACTGTGTTTCTCTTCTGTACTTGCCAAAGCTTTGCTGTTTAGCTCGGAGTTTTCGCTTTTCAGTTGTTAGCAGTTATGACAAAGCTAATATTAACTCACTCTTTCTTTCTCTTCACCTATCTGGGGAGGATTTCGTTGACACATTTTTGTCTCCCACTTCCCATTCTCGGATCAAATTGAAATTATTTCGTTGTCGATGACAATACATGAATCTATCCAAAACAAAGCAACCAATTAGTTAATCAAATTAATGGTAATTAAATAAATTTGTTTTAAATATAGAAAGGGCAGTGATTGTGCGGTTCTTCTCCTTTGAGTGTTTTTTTTAATTTTATTTTTAAATTTTGCTTGTTTTTAGAACCTTCTCTATTTGCACCATCGCTACATATTAAGGGAGCACGCTGGGCAGAACTTTAATATTGAGCACTTTATCTCGTTACCGAAACAAAAGCCTTGGGAAAGGGGGGGGGGGAGTGGTAACTATATCCAGTCTTAAAATCTTAAAGCGTTTTATTAGCAAAAGTTTTTATCTTTACTTTGGTGTAAATGTGATTTACAATGGATGGTAAGAGTTGAAGCGAGATCTCATTGCCATCATGTCTCTTTTGCTTTACTGCTTTAGATCTTTTCCCTCAAATCTCTTTTGCTCTTGAGGTTTTTATTTTCGCCAAATCGTACCTCTCCTCCCCCCCCCCATTCCCCTCCCGAGCGTTAAGCTGTAATGAGACTCGAGCTTCAGAAACTAAAAATCAATTTATAAAATTTACTCTTATCTCTGCAGCTCCTCTGAGAACATCAACAAATAATCGACACTCACATTTTCTATTAAATATTCATTGCAGCATCACCAGTTTTTTTCAATCAATTCTTAGTTAAAACGTTTAGTGTTGAAACCTTCTTTTAATGATTCTAGCATGTTAATTCAAGATGGCGGATGCAGTATCTGTAATCTAGATCTTATCTTATCTTATCTTATATAATACAGACGTTACTTCAAAAAAGAAGATGATTACGTCCTACGCGTCATGCATTTAGTCATGCATATTAACCAATGACTTAAATTCTGCCAAGTCACTGGTTTTTCTGGCTAGCTCAGGCAACCCATTCCATGCTCTAATAGCACTAGGGAAGAAGGAGTATTTGTACAAATTTGTCCTAGCATATGGGACGAGGAATGTTCCTTTATTTTTGTGTCTTTCAGAGTATTTTATTAAATTTTGTTTTTGTATTTGAAGATTATGGTTCAGTGTTTTATGTATAATTGCTACTTTACTTTTGAGTCTTCTGTCCTGAAGGCTTTCTAAATTTAGTGATTTTACTAATGGTGTTACCCTAGTCAAATGTGAATATTCGTTTGTTATGAATCTCACTGCTCTATTTTGTGTTTGTTCCAGTTTCTTAATGTTTTCTTGAGTTGAGGGGTCCCACACGGTGGATGCATATTCTATTATTGGCCTAACCAAGGTTAAATAATATTTTAGTTTTATGTTCTTATTTGATTTATAGAAATTTCTTTTAATAAACCCTAATGCCTTGTTTCTAGGAGATTGGACGCTCTTTGCTTCTAGCATAGGAGTTTTGATTGCTCCTGGGTTTATTTGTCAAGGGAGTATATCGATATCGTTGAATTTTCAAATTGCTGTGTTAATTTTTGCGTTCTTCTTCATATTTTTATTGCATTATAGTTGGTCGCGTTCCAATCGCGTCATACTTCCTTTATTGTTCATTTCCTGTTCCTTTGTTATTGTTGTGCATTTATCCAAAGAATGTCTTATCCGACGTTTTTGATTGAAAAGAAAGACTTAGAGGGTGGTCTTGTTCACCCGAAGGGTAATCTCCCGTTGAATCTATCTGGCAATAACGTCATGAAATCTTCTATTGGCAGCCTTTTAGAGGCTCTCAAGCTGTCAGCTGCTGAAGTAACAGCATTATATAGGTTCGAAAACCCTTATACATGGTTTTTGGTACCAACAACTGTGAAAGTAAGAGACAGACTTGTTGGTAAGTCTTTCGGTAGTGCGACTTCCTTCAAGGTTGAGATCTTCCCAATAGAGGAAGAAAGGCTGAAAATTACCCTACATTGGGTATCGCCTTCAATTACGAAAACCAGAATTGTTGACATCATGGAAACATTTGCAGAGCAAGGATCCAAGGTGGAGGTGACGAAATTAGGTGCTTCTGACAAGTGGGTTTCCTTCATCAAGGCAAAAAAAGATGCACCCATCCCACACTACATTCAGCTACGGTATGAAGGGGACCCCAAAATTTATAAAGTTCTAGTCACGATACCAGGTCGTAGGCAGCAATGCTTACATTGTGGACTAGACCAGCATTGGTCAAATCAGTGGCCCCACCCGAAAGGCCGGCCCGGCTCGAACTGGGCTATGCACAGGCGGTCAAAGTAGGTAATCCCAAGGAGAAGGAAATCGAAAAATGGTTGCAGAAGGATGGCTTCACGATGGTAGAGAAGGGTAAAAAAGGAGTCTTCAAAGTTTCGCCGAAGAAGATATCTAAAGTGTCGGATGTCGCGGCTACATCGATGATGGCGGATGCAACTACTTCATTGGATGTTGCCAGTACACCAGAGATAGCTGTGGATGCGGAGGTTGGGACCCCCCAGAGTGGCGAAGATTTCAAACTAAAAAACGGTTCCGCTCTAGAGAGCATGTGAAGTCCGCTCCTGGGTCTCCGACAAAATCGAAAAGGAAGAGATGCTTATCTGTCTCCTCGTGTGAGGATCTTTTCGCGAGCCCGCGTATTATAAGAGAAGTTGTAAGCCCACCTAATACGAGTCTTGATGTTAGTGTGTTGGACATTCCTGAGACTCCTCCCACATTGGTTATAGATGAGGGGGGAACACCCATAACCAACCACTAAAACTGGTTAAGTTTACTTTTACACCCATTCATGACAGACATTACAATTTTATCATTAAATATACGTAGTCTTAGGAATAAGCAAAAATACATTGTTCACCTATCAAGAAAATACAGGCCAGACTTTATATTCATTCAAGAAACAAATATAGACACACATTATAAATCACGCAAATACACATCCGACATAGGGCTGAAGGAGGGCTGGTTTAGCTTAGGTAACGAGTGTAGAGGGGTAGCTATTTTTCTAGTCTCAGATAGGTTTAAAGTAGTGCATGCATTTAAGGACACCAGGGGAAGAATAGTGATCATTAGAGTAGAATCAGGAAATCAAACACTTACACTTGCAAACATCTACGCACCAGCAAAGAGCGCGGAAAAACAGGATTTTTATGAAAACTTAATCGATATACTAAATAACAATTATAGAGAGGATACGCTAATCATAGGGGGGGATTTCAACTGCATAACTTCTGCATTAGATAAACAGACTACTTTGGCAGTGGGCTATGCCTCTCATAAAACCTTTCCGAATCTTAATTTCTTAGAGGAGATAGAGAGGAATTTTCATTTAGTTGACGCTTACAGGACACTAGAACCTATGGGTCGTGACACTACCATGGTGCACAGGTCATACCCCGTCTCGACACGCTTAGATAGAGTGTATGCTCCTAATCATTTCTATATAAGTCGGGTGTCGCATTTGGAAGAAACATTAGAATACACAGACCACAAAGCGGTGTTAGTTACTTTGGACATAAAAAACAAAGAATTTAAAAGAAAGTCATCCCACTGGAAATTTAACAATTCGCTGTTGGAAATTCCCCTTTTCGTGGAGTTAGTTTCTGCTAATCTAAATTCTTACTTACAAGATATACATGATCCACATTTCGATTTAACACAGACATGGCCACTCCTAAAAAGTTCTATCAAGCAGCAAAGCCAGTTAATATCTACATTAGTTCAGGGACGTAGGAGGCAAGAATATAAACAACTCAAATCCACATTATTACACACGGATGATGAAACCGTTAAAACAGAAACTCTTTTAAAACTAGAAGAATTAAACAAGTATACTTATAGGGGTGCTGAGATTAGGTGTAAAAATTACTTAAGTAATGAAGGTCCTAGTAAACTATTCCTATCGTTTGAACAGAATGTGCAATCAAGTAAAATAATAAACAACCTCATAGATAGTGAGGGGAATAAAGTAGATAATTATGAGGATATTAAGAATATTAAAAAAAACACTTCACTACTATATACAGTGAAGAGCCAGTATATACTGATGCTCAAGATAATTTTCTAAAATTTTGCAAGCAGCTGGACAAGACAGATGAAGATCTTTTAGGGAGTGCATTTACGCGAGACGAACTCAGGACTGCCCTGGACTCGACTAAGAACAATAAATCACCCGGTCCAGATGGCTTAACCTTTGAACTCTATAAAACCTTCTTCCCCGCGCTGGGTCCTCTCTTACTGCGACTATATAGCGACGCCATTCGACTGGGACAATGTCCCCCAAATTTTAACGAAGCATACATCACGCTTTTACCCAAGAAATCTGAAAATAACACTTCACCTAGCGACTTTAGGCCCATTTCACTTCTCAATACAGACTATAAACTTCTCACAAAAATGATTTTCCTAAGAATGAAACTAAGGTCTGTCAGACAGGGCTGTCCCTTATCCCCCTTCTTGTATATCCTTGGCTTGGAACCCTTCTTGGAATCTATAAGATCTGATCCCTCTATTATTGGGATTAATATACCGGGTCGCTCCTTCTCAACCATCAAAGTCAAAGCATATGCGAATGATACAACTTTTTTTCCTTCTTCAGAGCAAGATGTTGAGAATATACTAAAGAAATTTACACTCTTCGGAGAAGCTAGTGGTTCAAAAATAAATATAAATAAATCCTCTGTAATGGGACTAGGGAAATGGAAATTCAAAGAGAATTGCGCTTTCAAAATTGTAGATAAAATCAAGATTTGTGGTATTGTCTATACTTGTGTTCCTTTGTTCTATTGTACAGACCAGTGGGAGAATATTTTTGTCAAAGCCTCAAACTTGCTAAAACTTTATAAGCACACAGGTTCTACAATATTTGGTAGAGCTGTATTGATAAATAGTTTGGTCATTCCAAAGATTGTCTATTTAGCTAACATTACAGAGCCACCTCCTAAATTCATAAACAAGCTGAACAAGTTAATTAGAAGCTTTATATTTAAAAACACTATTAGGAGCATTAAGCACACTACACTCATTCAAAACAAAGAGGATGGGGGGGATAAACTTACAAGATGTCAAAACAAAAATACATTCGCATTCGCCAAGGCTAAAATTTGTAGGTCAAGTAGTTAGAAACCCAACAAACTTTCCCTTGACAATTTACTATTATGGTTTAAGATTAAGTAGTCTTCTACTGGCTTTAATACTGACCCTGAACTAGTCACAGACATGCGTCAAACAGCTATCATCGACAGAGAACTCAGCAGACTAAACATTGATGTGGCCTGCCTGCAAGAAACCAGACTGGCAGACAGCGGATCTCTCACAGAAAGCAACTATACATTCTACTGGCAAGGAAAACCAGAACAAAGCCCTAGAATACATGGCGTCGGCTTCGCAATAAGAAACAGTCTCGTCCCCTGCATCGCGATGTTTCCCATTGGCAATGAAAGAGTATCACACATGAAATTTGCATCACCGCAAGGCAAAGTTAATATAATCTGTGCTTACTCACCAACCCTTGCTGCACCGGAAGAGGACAAAGACAGATTCTATCAAGCTCTAGAGGACGTAATTAAAAGTATTCCAAAATCCGAGCACCTCTATATAAATGGAGACCTTAATGCCCGTGTTGGTCGTGGAAATGATGCATGGCCACAATGCTTGGGACCTCATGGTGTTGGCAATATCAATGACAATGGCCAAAGGCTACTCGAGTTTTGTAGCTCTCATGAACTGTGTGTAACAAATACATTCTTCTCTGGCAAGGAACGCCATAAAGTCTCTTGGCAGCACCCACGCTCAAAAAGGTGGCACCAGCTTGACCTCTGCATCACCCGAAGGATGGATCTGAAAAGTGTCATCCACACCCGTTCATACCATAGTGCGGACTGCAACTCAGACCATTCACTAGTGCTAAGCAAAATCAAACTACTTCTCAAGAAGGCTTATACTTCCACTCAACCCAGAACTAGGCGAATTAACGTCAACCATGTAGGTGACCCAGAGAAGTGTGCACTCTTTGGCGAGCTTTTGAACAGTTCAATCCCCTCGTTAAGTAATGAAGAAGACATCTCTATCAGATGGGAGAAATTAAGAGATGTAATCTACAGTTCGGCAATCACCGCCTTTGGGCCTCAAAAACACAAAAATGTAGACTGGTTTGAGGCGAATCTAGCACAAATGGAACCCTGCATCGAGAAAAAGCGATCTGCACACCTCGCTCTCAAGACAAAGCCAAGTCCAAGATCTTTGGAGGCCTTCAAAAGTGCTAATAAAGAGGCGAAACAAATGGCTAGAAAATGTGCTAACAACTTTTGGAGGGATACCTGCAACAGAATCCAAGACAGTCTCCACTCAGGAAATAGCAAAGCTCTATTTGATGGCATTAAAGCGGCCCTGGGTCCAACAGTGTCTAAGCCTGCCCCCCTTCTATCCAAATCAGGAGAAAAAATTACAGATCAAACCAAGCAGCTAGAACGTTGGACAGAACACTACCTCGAAGTCTATGCCACACAGAACACAGTAGACGATGTCGCCCTGGCTTCTCTACCAGATCTTCCAGTACTGGAATGCCTAGATGATCTTCCGAGCCTCAGTGACCTTAAAAAAGCAATTAACTGCATAAAAAATAGAAAATCTCCTGGGAGTGATGGTATCCCAGTGGAAGTAGTGAAAGTCAACGAATCACTCCTGCTCCCTGAACTCTATATTCTCCTCTGCCGCTGTTGGGAAACAGGTCATGTCCCACAGGACATGCGTGACGCAACTATAGTCACAATATACAAGAACAAAGGGGAGCGGAGTGACTGCAACAATTACAGGGGTATCTCTCTCCTCAGTATAGTGGGCAAGATCTTTGCTAGAGTGGCACTATCTAGGCTGCAAGTGATAGCTTCTAGAGTCTACCCAGAGTCTCAGTGTGGATTCAGGAGTGGTAGATCCACTGTAGACATGATATCTTCTCTACGACTACTGCAGGAGAAATTCAGAGAGAGAGACAGACCCCTTTACATCGTTTTTGTTGATCTGACTAAAGCTTTTGACATGGTCAGCAGAAGTGGCCTTTTCAAACTCCTGAGGAAAATAGGTTGCCCTCCCAAACTACTACAGTTCATTGAGTGTTTTCACAAGGAAACTAAATGCACTGTCAAATTCAATGGAGCCCAATCAGCACCTTTTGAGGTTTGCAGTGGTGTCAAGCAGGGATGTGTGCTCGCACCTACTCTGTTTGGCATATTCTTCTCCTGTCTACTGCATTATGCGTACAACGACATAAACGAAGATGTGTTTCTCCATACAAGATCCTCTGGAAAACTATTTAATGTTTCAAGGCTGCGGGCAAAAACCAAGGTTAAGAAGCTACTCGTCAGGGAACTTCTGTATGCTGATGATGCAGCTATTGTGGCTGATTCTGATATTCAGCTACAGTGCCTGGTTGACAAATTATCTGCTGCTTGCCAGAAGTTCGGCTTAAACATCAGTCAAAGCAAGACTAAGATACTTGTCCAAAACACAAACACTGCACCTCAAGTAAGCATTAATGGCCAACCACTAGAAATTGTTGATCACTTTTGTTACCTTGGCTCCATCATATCCAACAACACTCTACTGGATAAAGACATAAACAACAGGATAGCCAAGGCAATGGCCACCATGTCACGGCTGCAGAAAAGAGTCTGGGACAACATATTGCTGACTAACAGTACTAAAGCCCTAGTCTACCGGACCTGTGTGTTGAGCACCTTGCTGTACGGAAGTGAAACATGGTCAACCTACTCATGGCAGGAAAAAAAAGCTGAATGTTTTCCACCTCCGATGCCTAAGGCGGATCTTTAAAATAAGGTGGCAAGATAAGATAACCAATGAGGAAGTGCTACAAAGAGCAGGGTGCCAGGACATCCGCTCTGTTATCAGCAGCAGACGCCTTGGCTGGCTTGGCCACGTTCGTAGAATGCCAGAAGGTCGACTTCCACAGGACATCCTGTATGGCGATCTGATAGAAGGCAGGAGAGCCGCTGGTCGCCCACTTTTACGTTATACGGATGTATGCAAACGCGACATGAAGCTTTTCAAAATCGACACTGGCAACTGGGAAGAGGTGGCACTGGACAGATCCTCATGGAGAGAGAGCATAAAGGAAGGGTCAAAGATTGCAGATGCCATACACAACAGAAGCAGAAAGAAGGGTGAAAATGCAACGGCGCCTGGTGATTATATATGCCCAACCTGCGATCGCAGCTGTGTATCAAGGATTGGCCTCTTTAGTCACACAAGAAGTTGCAAAGGGAAAAGATCGTCTCTCGAGACGTAAAATGCCACAGAGTCTTCTTCCAATACACAATGATACTCCTCACTATTTTGGTACAGTCACTCATCCATTTTACAGGTCTATTTCCAGAATTTTACCTGGTAATGAACATTTAATACACAACAAAACCAGAGAATCATACACAACACTTAAAAAGCAGTTACATGAAAGTCTAGTGAATAGGATTAAGTGGGGGAGAGTTCTTGGGGTGACAGAATTCAAGGACACATTCATAAACCTACACAGCAAACATATCCCACCAAAAGCTAGAGAGATAAGTTATAGACTTATCTTTGGGATGACCCCTATGATTAGAAGACGAGCAAATGACCGTGCCTGTATATTATGCCATCTTGAAAATGCTGACAATGAGAAACATATGTATTTGGAATGTCCATTATTCCTTCAAGTTAGAAGTACTGTAAGGGACTTATTAGAAGCAAACTGTGGCAACTATGTAAATGTTAACTTGTCAATTGTATTAAACAAGCTGCCAAAACTAAAAACTAAAATGATACATAACTTTAACTTAATTATTGTTTCCGAATACAGGAACCTTGTTTGGGCTAGCTGGCTCAAAGCTCTACATAATAATAAGGTTTTTCATCCTAATCACTTAGAATTGACATTTAGAAAAATAATGGATTTTGGGGTAGAGAATTATCTAGTTTGATTTTCATATACTTGTACAATGCTCAGGTAGTTTTCCATAAATGGGGTGATGGGGGTCAGGGATATTTGATATTGTGTTGATTGTTCTGGGGTAGAGGATACTTGTATCATTGTTATGTCTTTTATGGATTCAATGGCTAGAATGGTTAGGTAGTATGTCTTTGATATTAAATAATGTTTCTGTTACTATTGTTGTATTTTTAGGTTAATCAATTTTCAATTGTTTATGATTTAATACTTGTGAATTATGAGAACTTTATATTGGAAAAGAAAAAAAAAAAAAAAAGCCCACAAAAGAGGCAAGATGGCCCATACAAGAGGCACATTAGGCCCAAAAAAGAGGCAAAGAAAAGAAAAGAGGCCTAAGGCCCAAGGATTCCTATGATGATAAAGCTAAAATTGAATAGCGCAAATTCTGAGGTTTCCTTTAAAAAAAAAATAAAAAAAAATGAACAATCCTTGATTTTCAAATTCATCAATAAAGTATCTTTATTAGGGTGATAATCCGTAGGTAAGACAAAGATATGAGTATGGTTACTGTGTCTAGTATGCGCGTTGGTTTATTATAATGCTCGTATAAAAGCCATTGCAATGAAATGGAAGAGTTCCATACGTATTTGGTGGGAAGATAGGGCAATGAAAGATTTAGGGGATGAAGCATCGTCAAAATGAAAATCTTTCTTTCTTCCATTTAGGTTTCCTTCCGTTGCTCTCTATTACTTTGCCTTTATTATCTAAGGCATTTTCACCCCTCTTTCTCTCTATCTCTCTTCATTTCTCTATATTTTTTGGTAGTCTACTGAAGAAAATAATAGTTGTGAGACGATTTTAACATCTGTCTGTCTGTTCGGCACCTTCGACATAGAGGTCACGGTCTGTCCATCCAGTCATTCACTACCCACCTTATGTTTACCAGCGCAGCCAATGTTTTGCAATTCTTTGCTGCTTAAGATTCGAACAGAATACGTCTGAATACCTGCGATCAAAATGCCAAGAACCATCGATTGTGTGTTCGACATCATTAGGAGTCCATTAAAGTCTAATTTGACAGAGTTGCGCAATTCTCAATCTCCTTTAAGAACTCACTTGTAAAAAACAAAGATATGTGACCTTTATTCAGGACAGCTCTTTTAAGACAGTGTTACAAGTCGTGTGAAGGCCACTGGGAAGTACGTTGAGTTTTTTTCTCCACATTTATCTCTATATAGAAATAATCGAAATAAGTTCTCCTGATTTGAGGTCATGTTTTAAGAGAATTCAGAAATTATTTTTTTTCATGTTGGAAATTTCCGAATTGTTTGGTACAAGGTTTTTAATTCTAGCATTTTTTATATAAAAGAATATTTTAAGCGCTCCAGTAGAGAAAATCTTATATTGATTTTGTACTGTATTTTCGTCTGTTCATACGTCTGTCTGTCAGTGACGTTTTGATAAAAAAAAGTAATAATCGGGCCTAAGAATTAAAAAAAAAAAGCAACTAAAATAACATTTTGGAAAATTCGGCTTCACCAATTAATTGTTACATAAAAGAAACGCAACTGCTAATATTGGCCTTCTAAAAACGAATCGATTTATTTTAAAAGTTATAGGCCTATACACGTGTTGGTTAAGTGGGAAAGCGCTTTGATTCTGCACCGAGAGGTCCCGTCTTCGAATCTCGTTGAAGACTGAGATTTTCAATTTTGGTATTTTAAGGACGCCCCCGAGTCCACCCAACTCTAATGGGTACAAGACTTTAGTTGGGTAAATAAAAACGCTTGGTCGTTGTTCTGGTCACATGACATCCTCGTTAACCATTGGCTGAAGAAACAGATGACCCTTACATCATTTTCCCCAATAGATTGAAAGATCTGATAGATATACCTTTACCATCTTGACCTTAGACCTTATACCAGGCAAAGGAAAGTGGCGTGGTGAATGACACGAGGGAAACCGATGGGGACAACGGCTTTTCTTTTTTTTAGATTCATCAGTACACCAGTGAGGCAAAATAGATGACGTTAAGTTTTGAAAGAGTCAACAAATGGCGCCCCGCAATAAATTCCATAAGGTTAGAGGAGTGCTGTAAGTAATATTTAACAAATTCAAGCACTCTTCCAGTCCAGTTAACCTTTGATCTATATTAATATCACGTTTCGGGCACCATCTGCCCTCCGTGTCTACGCCCCTGACGGCAGAGGAAACGGGAGATGATTAATGGGTCAAAGTAAATGGACACGCCGTCCTCTTCAATTAGCAGACGACTGATCACCTGCTAGCCTGTGTGTGTGAGAGTGTTGGTGGTGGATGAGGTACGTAGACGTCTCACCTTGACCTGGAAGGTATTCAGACGCAAGGTTGGAGAAAAAGACAGCGAACGAAAGAGAAAGAGAGAGAGAAAGAGGTGAGATATAAGAGACAGAAAAAGGCAAAGAGAGTGCGAGGCAGATATACAAGAGAGACACAGAAAGATACTAAAAGAGTTGAGAGATTATAATACAAACATCAGAATTTTGCACTGCTTGCCTTGAAACCAAGATTTCGATCTATAAAGATTTAATTCTTTCGAGCTTCTTTACTTGGAATGTCATGGTTTACGATTCATATGAGTGCATACTCTTGGTTAAGCTCTTTTCAGGACCTGCACAAAGGCTATCATGATTGTATTGAAAAAAAGGTCGTTTTACTGTCATTCTGGACTCGTCTGGTGTACACAAGACAATTTACAACAGTCACTTATCTTGCATCATTCGAACTGCATTTATTTACAATCTATTAGCCGGAGCCCGGATTTGAACAGGGTAGTTTCCGATTTAATTCATTTCTCAGCATAGATACCATAACGTGACTAGGCTATTGAACCTTAACCCATCCCAACAGATAGCCCAATCTACCTGGACGTCTCGACACACCGGGCAGCCGTCTGACAATTACCATGCCCAGGAAGTGACGGCCCACCTGCCTTGATCAATGCTGACAAAGAATCTAGACGTGTTTTATCATCAGAAGGCCAGCATTAAAAAAAACAACAAAAAAACCCAACAACGAAGTCTGGGGGCAAGTTGCACTTTCCTATCTGGCACTGAGTTCTCCACAACAGACACTATTACTGTCAGTGGCGTATCTCAAGCCTCTTTATCACGCCTATTTTAATCTAATGATTGGATAAACTAAACGCGTCTCTTTCTTTATCAGCGCCAATGCTTGAATCATTCTGTTTATTTGTGCCTCCGATAAGATTAAAAAAAAACAACAGGTTATTTTTAAGCTATTGATCAAGTATTTTTCAGATTTAGGAATATCATTATCGATACGGCGCATGTCATAAGTTCTAGTGTTTATTAGATACGATTGATTGGCTATTATTGTCTTTGAGTAAAGATTTATTTGAGGCTCGAAAGATAAGGCAGCTCAGGATTGAATACTGCTATTTGGATTTTTATAATTAACAGATATCTATTTGCTAGGAAGTCATACTGTAGATGGTGATGTCACTTTCTTCGCAATGTGGTGTTTTAAACAGAAGCGATGATAGACGTTCTTTATCCAAGTCATTCACAAACAAGAAGACATAGATGATCAGGGCTGGCTTAACTATGTTTGTAAAATGTTTAAAAGTTTCGGATGTTCTTTCGGAGTTAATTTACTTCCTAGTCCAAACCTCCCGCAGGACGAGGGGGGGATGGGAAAGGGCAGGGTTTGAACCCGGGACCATCGAGACGACAGAACGACAGTCCAGCGTGCAAACCGCACGACCAGGCAGCCATCCTATGATAACAAGACCTACGCTGAAAGCACCCAAGATGTTCAAGGTTTAGTTAAGGTATCGTGTCGTCGGTGGTTACGAGTTTACGTTTGACTAAAAGGTTTAGTTAAGGTATCGTGTCGTCGGTGGTTACGAGTTTACGTTTGACTAAAAGGTTTAGTTAAGGTATCGTGTCGTCGGTGGTTACGAGTTTACGTTTGACTAAAAGGTTTAGTTAAGGTATCGTGTCGTCGGTGGTTACGAGTTTACGTTTGACTAAAAGGTTTAGTTAAGGTATCGTGTCGTCGGTGGTTACGAGTTTACGTTTGACTAAAAGGTTTAGTTAAGGTATCGTGTCGTCGGTGGTTACGAGTTTACGTTTGACTAAAAGGTTTAGTTAAGGTATCGTGTCGTCGGTGGTTACGAGTTTACGTTTGACTAAAAGGTCGAGTACTAGTTACAACTTGATTGAAGGTTCCTTGCTTCTGCTAAACAATTCCATGGGATGATTTTTTCGAAGTTTTTTTTTCTATAGATCTTAATGTCACCGATGCTGATCCCAGGGCCGGTCTTAGGCTTAGGCAAACTAGGCAGCCGCCTAGGGCCTCCGATTGGTGGGAGTCTCGAAAAAGGACTCAAATCTCAAGCATAGCATAACTCTATGGCTCTTTGTCTACTAGTCTTGCTCTAAGTCTCTACTAAGATTTAAGGTTTATTCACGAATGCTTAGACCTAATTTTTAAACTACATTTGTTAGAAGACCATTGGTGCTTTTTTTGTGTGCCATTTACACCAAAAAATAACAAAATGTAATTTCCAATCTGATGATCACGAATCGTGCTATCGGTGCTATATGAATTTAACTCATTGGTTGATTTAAATATAGTTACAGTTATGTTTTTAATTTATTGCGTATATTCCGGTCAAAGTTTTTGTTTTACTATGTCATTTAGGGCCACCCAATTTATTTCGACTAGGCAGGGCCGGTCCTACAGATTGCGGGTCCCTATGCGAAACGGATTGCGAGGGGCCTAGTTAGTAAAGGGATAAAGATAATAAGTGAAAATTACGATTTTTTTGTGTTTGTTTGAAAATGAATTCGTCTTTGCATTTTGTTCATACTTTACTAAGTACAAAATCGTGGTCAAATTAAATTACGAGCCATTTACAATAAACATTCAGATTTGCCTTTTAGATTTACTATCAATTAGCAAAATATCGCTTTTGATTTTTTTAAGCGATCGAGATAGATTTAGATCTATATTTACATGCCACTGACTATTACAGTAAATAGAGTATTGGAACTTTTGTTTTGATTAAAATTCGCCTTATTAGCCTATTTTTATTAAATGAAAGCGAACATTGCCTTTTTTTTAAATCGAGTAGGATTGGCATTTTCCACCTTGAATGGCACCAAAAAACCATAATTTTGTCTATTATTTACGTCATGTTTATGAGTTTTCAGGATATTTTAATAATTTCAGGAGATTTCCATGAGCTCCTGGAAAATCAGGAGGCAGCGGAAACCCTGTTAAGTTAAAATTGTTTAATTTAATAATTTACAACTAGTGTTAGCGCGGGACCTGTGAAAGTGCGGGGCCCACTGCGGCCGCATAGGTTGCAGTTACCTAAGGCCGGCCATGCGACTAGGGTCCTCAATTGGCTAAGGCCGGCACTGCTTATCCTCTAAACAAATCTGTTCAATGTTCCTTTCTGAATGCTATGATAAGGCTATTTAACAATTTAAGGTAGAGCCCATATGGAAAAAGTACAAAAGTTTAACATAGAAAAACAAGTGTATAAACCACTCGATAGAGTATGACTTATCGTCCGTTGAATATGTAGCAATATACTTCACAATCTGCTGTATGTATAATTGTGCACTTGTCTATAACGCGAGCAGACAACTTATCTCTACTAAATATGTTTGAACTCGGGTGTAAAAGCTAATTACTTAGAGTGACCTTCCTGGCCTCCCTCACTCAGTGGCGCTCGCTACTCATGTTCTCAGCCTCGAAGAACATTTCACGAGGAGATAACTCACGAGAATCAGCGATGTCGTTTCAACGTCACTTCCTGTAAACACGACGTCACAGAGATAAAAACAACATGGCGTCCGAAGCCAGCGTCTGTTGTAATCGGTTGATTTGGTTGGAGCAGTATTAGTCCGCATGATGTAGAGGTCAGATGATGGTTCCAGGGGTTAAGGAAATTACAGATGAGCGAGTCTTTAAGTGGGATACTCACCCGACGATTGATGGAAGCGGAAGAACGAGTTAGAGCCGCGAGAAAAATGTAAAACATGCTATTTTATTTTCATGGATAGGTTCCAGAAGTTTAACAAGGGTTAAGAAGTTTAAGATATATGAATAGAAGTCTAAGCTTTTAGAGAGACGAAGAAAGATAAAGACAAAAGAGAAAGAGTCAGAGAGGGTGAGTGTGATAGGAAGTTTTAAGAAAGAGAAAAGATGGAGAGTGAGAGGAAAGTGAAGAGAGAGAGGGAGAGAGAGAGAGAAAAGGAGAGATAGAAAGAGATAAGGTAAAGAGAGAGAAATGAGTCACTAAACCTTTATTTCTAATCGGTTATGTTTTAAAACCAACCGAATGATTGGAATAGTAAATCGACCTACCAATATCTTTCCTCTTGCGACGATAGATGGTCTATGCCTCTAACTGGTCAGAACTTCCATTTGGTTGTGTTTTCAGAAAAACATTTTAAGTCAGTGCCTCAGTGCTGCCATATGATCATTGCTTCCAACTGGTCAGTGCTTCAAGCTGGCCATTGCTTCCAACTGGTCATTACTTCCAGCTGGTCAGTGCTTCAAACTAGTCATTACTTCCAACTGGTCAGTGCTTCCAACTGGTCTTTGCTTCCAAATGTTCAGTTCTTCCAACTGGTCAGTGCTTTCAACTGGCCAGTAATGCCATTTGATCATTGCTTCCAACTGGTCAGTAATGCTATCTGATCATTGCTTCCAACTGGTCATTGCTTCCAACTGGTCAGTGCTTCAAACTAATCAGTGCTTCCAACTGGTCATTGCTTCCAACTGGTCATGGCTTCAAATTAATCATTGCTTCCAACTGATCATTGATTTAAACTGGTCAGTGCTTCAAACTAGTCAGTGCTTCCAACTGGTCATTGATTCCAACTGGTCATGGCTTCAAACTGGTCATTGATTCCAGGCTGGTCAGTGCTTCAAAACTGGCAGTGCTTCCAATTGGCCATTGCTTCAAACTGGTCAGTAATGCTATCTGAT
>JAZGLO010000892.1:82500-115000 GCA_036873155.1 Biomphalaria sudanica
GTCCCCTTTAGAGATAGTCGATATTAAAATAAATTTGAAACAAAGAATTGATAACTATACAAGCTTCTATTTTCATAAGTACATCACTAGCAGAGAGGCTAGCATGTCGGCTTGAGGAGCTTTGAGTTATGAGTTTAAATTCAATTTGTTAACCCCTCCCCTTTTTTTTTTAAATAATTGCTTTAAAAAAGCGATTACGGGGTAAAATCCATCCAGACACCCTTTTCTTTCCCTCTACATATGTTCGGCTTGAAACATAAAGTGTGTTATTGCTTGATATAGAGTTTATGTTCAATCTTTTCATGATTTCCACTTGAGGATTAAAATAGTTTATATTGTGAGAGGAAAACATAATATTTCATTATTTATTAATTGGAAATGGTGTCATCAGATTTGTTAAACACTTGCTTTTATATATCGCATCTTTCATGCTTACAGCATGCTCAGTGCGCTATGGTCCAATCTCTTTTGTTGACCAGTTGGGGGAGGGGGGTAACTGGGGAAGGTTTCCGTGCTGGCTTTAGGGGCTCAACAAACACAACTCAGCTCGAGTCGGGAGCTCTCAACTCCAGCCCTTCTGTTCGGTGGCCAAGCCGAAGCCAAGCTTTTTTAGTCTGTTAGCGACACATACCGGAACAAAACAGCTACTAATATAGTCCATATTTTAGATTTATAAAAAACAAAAAAAAAGCAAGAGTGGTTACCTGTTATAAACCTTCAATTTCTTAGAGTTTCACAGACGATAAACCAAACCCTACGTATTCAATAGTACATAATGCTAAATAAAAGTGTCATCATATTTGTACATAACAAGAAGTATTTGATGAAACAGTGTATTTATATTTATATCGTATTGATGGAAATTGGGTGAAGCTTAATAAGAATGAGTACATTTTTATTTCTGATCTATTAGTTTTATTCAGTGTATTGTCAGTGTATTGTATCTACCAAAACCAAAGTCTCTCTATCTCGGCTTTACCCTGCCCCTAAATTACTGTGCGAATGAATAGAGACAAAGACTGCTCTGTAATCTAGACAGTCATTAAATAATAATGAACTCTGATCGATAGTGTGAGCACACATACTGCGTGGATAAAGCTGCCAAGATTATTCCGACGAGGCGATCCAATGCACTCGCTAATAGCGCTCGTAATCTCTGGGTGATCATTTTGCTGGAGAGTTGCCCTAAAAATTATCATCTGTTAGGAGCAAGTCAGCCATTACAAAGCATGTTTTTTCTGGCATCTCCGCCTCAGCTCAACGCCCCAGTGGCGTCAATATGTTACTTTTTAAGCTACTTTGTAACCCCTCTCCCTATTTGTATCACTGCACCATTGTTCTAAGTTCTATATACAATTGTAAGTTCTATTACCCTTGCGGTGTCTATAAATAAACTAGGATTTGTGTGAATAAATCAAAAGCAATAAAGAGTCTTTTTGTGTTACATCCCCAACCGGAACAAGAAAGAAAATTATAAACGTTTAGGGCAATTTGTTGGAACTGTAAAGGGGAGACATATACAAGAATAATATTAAGCTTTGGGTAGGAGGGGTTTGTTAGTCTTGTTGGAAACCCGCCTAAGGGATGGAAAACTCTGAATTTAAAACTCTGCCGCAATGCTGACATACCCAAACAAGGGTTAGGCTTCTGTAGTCAACCCTGAATTAGGAGCCAGTGACCATTACGCCACTTGCAGCTCACAGCGCTACACCATGACAGAGCATGTGACGCTGCTGATCACAAACTGAATCGGGTATTAGAAACATCAACTTCAAATAGATGGAGGGGACCCCGGGGCGGACTGAATGTCAAAATCGGCCCGGGCTTTTCTAAATAATGCGGCCCACAAATTCTATGTCATATGATGGACATCCATTTCTAGGTCTACCTGTCCTCAGAATAAAAGTATTTTACGTTTGATATTGTATTGATATGAATGCATACAGTGAACTCTATATGTTTATATGAAATATAGGCCTTATGTTGCTTTTTAATCGCTAAGTATGTAGGCCATAAAAGGGTGAAGCCTACTAGTAGTACTGTCTACCGATGAAGGCTATTACATTATTTCAGATAATGTGAACTTAAAATACTATTGCACTGTAGAGTCTGTGTAAGATTTAATTTAAACACGACGCTCTGTTGGCCTTTTTATAAGAGAATAGTATAAAACCTTAAACAATTTGATGTGTACCATAGTGGCATAGTGGGCCCTACCGGCCCATTGGGGTATCGGCCCACCAGGCATTTGCCCAAATGCTCATATAGCCAGTCCGCCCATGGAGGGGGACAGTGGTGTGAGTTCTAAGTTCTAAGTTTCGATAATACGAAATGCCCATGCCCTAATCTCGTTTTGATCTACTAGATAAATCATACTCGTGCTGCGATTGAAGGCCACTATAGTACGTTAAGCATTCAGGGTGGCGGGGTTTTTGTCTTGCACTATTTAGATGCTCTTCATTAAATGGTTTTATGCAATTAAAACAATGTGAGAGATAGGTATTCATGTGGATTTTAATACTAAATGTTTAGCCCTGCACTGTTTATAGTTCTATTATTATTATTTTTTTTTTTTGAGATCCGGACTACGCTCGTTAAGCAATAAAATTCGATAAGAAAAAAAAACAACAAGAAAAAGCAGTATGGAGAAATGTGGTAGCAACATAAGGAGACGTAAAAGGCTAACGTAAGAAATGTAAAGAGTTAGACTAGGGGCAATAACTTTAAAAAATGTCAAAGACACCATATTGAAAGAGCACCATTGCCAACTACTAGTAAAAGAGTTTAGAAATTTTAATTCACAGACAGCAGAAACCCTAAAAATTTAATCTATGATAATATTAAAATAATTCAAAGACTTAAGACCTAAACTAAGACTGCTTTGTTGATCTATAAGGAAATGTGTTGTAATTACAAGGACTCCCCACACGCGCGGAGACAACACAACAGAAACATGCACATCAATAGAAAGGGACACAACTTCAAGAGTTCGCACATCTACAGTCCCTCTTTCTACTCGTCCAATGCACTTCATATTTGAACATCTCAAACTTTTTTAGTGTATTTATATAGTATAGAGTGGGAAGCGTGGTCGAGATGCTAAGTACGCTTGAACTTGGCTTGGTTTGGCTATCTAGGAAGGGGGTTCGAGGTTCGACACCCGACTCGGGCAGAGTTTTGTTAACTGAGCGCCTAAAAGCAGCATAGAGCAGCTCTGACCATGCTATACGCATGAAAGTTGCCTAACCTAACCCTATATAAAAGCTATTATTTGTTTATTTATTTAATTTTTATCTGTTGGTGAGCCCAGAGGTTTCTCCTAAGACAACCATTGGCCCTTCGATACAAGGATGCGCATGTTCCCTCTTCGTGATCCCTCTCTCGGCCTTGCTGGTGTGATCCAATGCAAAACTTTTGGCGGCTACTCGGTTGCAAAAATTGTCGAAGAGGATGAAAAAAAAAAGGATTTTCTAATATACCTAGATCTGGGTATATAAACTTATTGCTAGAAATGCAGACATGGACTAAATTAATTAAACATGTCTTGTAATTAATGAGATCAGTCTTGTGGTCAGCATTCTGTTCGTCGTTGGGTCAAACACTCATTAACACAAGAGTCCATATAATTTGTTCTGAACGCCAGAGCTAGCTAGTATCTTATCTTATATATTACAGACGTTACTTGAAAAAAAATATCAATATAGTCATGCATTTTAATCAATATCAATGACTTTAACTCTTTTAAGTCGTAGGTTTTCCTGGCTGTTTCAGACAATCCATTCCATTCTCTAATGGCACTAGGAAAGAACGAGTGGTAACGTGATACCTCACTCTCGTAAGAAATATTCCTCAATCTTTATGTATTTTTAAGTATTTTAATAGGTTTTGTTAAAATGCATAAGTACATGGGCATTACTTAAAGTACAAGAACAAATGTGTTCACAATGAAAGACTGAAGAAAAAAACAGTGATCGTAATAAATATCAAACAATTGAAAATTGTAAACGTTTAAAGATTAAACCATTGTATTCAATAAGTTTGTAATATAATCTTTATATGAGGCGACTTTAACCCTATTGTATCATTTCGATTCCATGACTAGAATCTTCCTCTCTAATTTTGCAATGAGTCCGGAATTTGCACGCGTATTGATCAAGGCGCGCATCAGATCAAAATTCGCCTCAGACCAAGCTGCGATTCAGATCAATGCGCGCATTAGTTGATTTTTTTTTACATCTATCTGTCTATATTGTAATAAAAGTTCTATTTTATTTTGTTCTCAAAGAAGTTATCCAAGTTATTTCAAGTTTTACAACTTTAAATATAATACGCTTACAGGGGTTTAGTTGTCTACCAGCAGTTTGGTGCTACAAGTCAACAATCCCTCCTCCTAATTGTGTTTTCACTTGCGTCACATTAGCGCTTCAATAAGGGAATGAATTTGAAACACTACACAATTTGCTAGTCTAGAATGTGTCTCAATGCCCGCAGGGACTATGTACGTCGAGAGCCCAGATTCAGGCACCACGCATCTTCAACATTGCAATGCGATGCCTAGACCATTTCCAGGATGACGGGGCAAAAATCTATGAACTTCCGAGAAGACAAATAGTACGTTCAACAGCTAAAATGTATCTTATGTAAACAAAATAAATATTTGTTGTTTTAAGTTCAGAAATATGCTCTCCATATCAGTGGTATAGCTAGATTGGGGGGGGGGAGGGAGGGTAGAAAATGTGAAAATTCCCCCGGGCTCCCACTTGAGGGGGCCCCAAATAAGTGATTTTTTTACATTAAAATTTAAATATTTCGTAAAATGCAGTGGCCCCCCAACGATGAAAAATTCCTAACGACGCCGCTGCTAAATATTTCTTATATAAAACAACATCAACATAAAAATGCCCTTTACGCTTGAGATATCTTACAGTACACACGTGTCATAATTCGAGCAGACATGTTTAAATGCTAGTTTGACTAAATGGTAAACACATTGACAAAGTAAACACGCATGTTCCTCGATTTTTATGCAGATCTTTTGAGACGAGCAAGACGTGAACTGAACATACGTAGGTCGGCACATTCTGTAATCAGTTGTCTAGAAAGAGAGAGGTCAAACACGTAATTTTCACACAAGTTCATTAGTCAAAGGTAATTAAAAGTGTTATGAAAAATGTGAAATTTGGCGTGTCTTAAGTGAAAAACCTGGCCATTAAAAATATAATTTATTATTGAATAATACAGTTATTATTTATCATTGACATGCTTTGTACAGCTTTCAGATCCAGTCTCTTTCGTGGAGTTTTGAAGATCTGGGTATCAGGGGGAAGGTTTCCGTGCTGCTTTTAGGCGCTTAAACATATCTTAGCTCGGGTTTTGAACTCAAGCCCTCTTTATAGGTAGCAAAGTGTTTATTCCTCGCCCACACATCTCAACCTTTTTTTAAATAAAATGAAAACAAAATGAGTATAAAAAATAAATTAATTAGCTCAATTTATGTGTGCCTTACCATTGTAATTAAAGCGGTTTCTATATTTTCATGTATTCTACATTTTGATCTTCATAATGCTTTCCTTGTTAAATTTTAAATTGGTTTTAGGACTTATAGTAGAAGGAAAATCTTTTCAATTTGGCACTAATGTTGACGCACAGGGGAGGCGAAGTAGCTGAGAGGTAAAGTGCTTGGCTTCCAAACTGGTGGTCCCGGGTTCGAATCCTGGTGAAGACTGGAATTTTTAATTTAGGAATCTTTGGGCGCCTCTGAGTCCAGCCAGCTCTAATGGGTACCTGACATTACTTGGGGAAAAAGTAAAGGCGGTTGGTCGTTGTGCGGGCCACATGAAACCCTCGTTGACCGTAGGCCACAGAAACAGATGATCTTTTACATCATCCGTCCTATTAGACCACAAGGTCTAAAAGTGAACCTTATGTTGCCGCAGAGAAAGTAAAATAGGACTTTGAAGAAACCACAGATTGTCTTCAAAAACATTGTGGCACTTTTTGCCTAACCATAAAAGTCTATGTATCTATGTATAAAGAAAATTTTTATTTATTTATAAATGTAGGCTCAAAGGCGCCATGATAATATTACAGACATAGACACGGTAGCTAAACAATGAAAAGCTAATCTAAAACAAGTCTCCAACAGATAATGTTCTTCTTGAATGTAGTGTAGCATGTTGTCTGTCTTAGATCAATGGGGAGTGAGTTCCAAACCTGTGGTCCGTGCAAAGAAAAAGCCCGCAGACCGTAGCTTTTGATAGAGAAATGTGGCACCACTAGAAGCGTAGAGTCCATTGATCGCAGGGCTCTCTGAGGGACATATGGAGTGATTAGTTCGCTAAGGTACCAGGGCGTTTCTTTATTATAGATACACTGATAACAAAGTGTGGCCACCTTGTAAGTCGATTCTCGCTTTCACAGGAAGCCAATCAATGGAGCTAGCGTATCTATATATCCGTCCATCCGTTTAGTATTTTAACTTCAGAAATTTGGCAGGCTAAATGTACAGACATTATTTAAAATCGTATTTTCAAGAAAATAGCTCGCAGCTATAATAAGTATCGTGTCAAGGCTAAATAGCATAGATTACCTTCAAACATTGGGGGATCAAACATTGATCAATCTATTCTGGGGTTATAATATCAACTTAGGCAGGGACCAACAAAAATAGTCAAGTCAATCCTAACGTTAGTTCTTTCTTCGCCCCTCCCCCCCCCCCCCACCTTTTCAAAGTACTAATTACCATGACTGAATTACGTCGCTACGTCTGCTCACTGTTGACTTAAACTACGTGAATCTATTTCAGTATAGATTGAACCGCCACATCAGAAGTACACTCTTGAAGCTGAGGTCGTCAATACAGCGAGGAGAAAATACAGAAATAATAAAAAAGAGAAAACCATATGGCTAAAATCAATGAAGAGATTTTCTATTTTCTATCTGGCTTCAGGGAAGAAAAAAATAACTAGAAAGAAATTGCTTGGTTATATTTGAACTAGTGCGGATCAAAAAAAAAAAAAGGGGGGGGGTGAAATGTAACGGGAAATTTTTCAAAGTGTTACACCGTGCGCAATCAATGAGGAGCGAGTACTTAGTGAGCACCGTACAGCTTGTTGCACCTTCGAGCTGCTTCGTCTGCTTCCGTGAGCCTCCATCCCCCCTTCCCTTTCCCGCTAGAGCAAGCGGGTTAATAAACAGACTAAGTATGGCGTTTTCTTTCCTTTTTTCAAGACCACTACTTGTTGAAAGATCAGGAAAATAGAAAGAGGAACAAAAGTTTAAAAACATTCCATCTTTACCAAAAACAAAATAAATAATAACTTCTTTTTCTTTACTTGTAATATATTTATAGCTTTTATATAGCGCTACTTTCATGCGTAAGGCATGCTCAGAGCGCTTTGGTCCAATCTCATTTGTGGACCAGTGGGGGGGGGGGGGGGAGGGGTTATCTAGGAGTTGGTCTTCCGTGCTGCCTTTAGGCGCTCAGTAAACACAACTCTGCCCGAGTCGGGTGTCGAACCTCGAGCCCCCTTCTAGGTAGTCAAGCCAAGCCAAGTTCAAGCGCACTTAGCCTCTTGACCACGCTTCCCAATGAGATTTAGGTACTTTAAATTAAAAAAAAAAAATTCCCATTGATACATTACGATCTATAGGGCATATGATGTTAAGGGTAATCTGTTTCTGTGGTCCACAGTTCACGAGGGTGTCATGTGGCCAGCACAACGACCAACCGCCTTTACTTTCCCCAACCTATGTCAGGTACCCATTAGAGCTGGATGGAATCAGAAGCGCCCAAAGATCCCGTAATAAAAAACCCCAGTGTTCACCGGGATTCGAACCTGGGACCTCGGTTCAGAAGCCAGAAGAAGACCTTGCGATCTTTAGGGAAGATGATTTTAAAGCCTTCTGTTTCTTTGGCCAACGGTTAACGAGCATGGTGTCATGTGGTAGGCACAACGACCAACCGCCTTAACTTTCCGCAACTACAGTCGGGTACCCATTAGAGTTGGTTGGAATCAGGGGCCCCCCAAGGATCCCGAAATTCAAAATCCCAGTCTTCACTGAGATTCGAACCCAGGAGCCTAGGCTCGAAAGCCAAGCTTATACACTCAGCCACCACTTAAAAGCATGCGTCTCTGTATAATTGTTGGGGGGGGGAGGGGCAAAAGGAAGTAATTTTTATGTTTGCTAATTTGTTATTGATAATTTTAACAGATGCTGAAAATATTTCCATCTATTTCCAATATTATAGTATAACAGCTACCATCTGTCTGTGTCGAAGTTGTTAACAATTTTTATATTAGTTTTAAATGATTTAAAACAGATAATGATTAATTGAATCGTTTGTTTAATATAATTAATTTAATTAGATTTTTTTTTCTACTGGATTTTTTATTTAAATGTGAAATTAGAAAAGGGAAAGGCGGGGGAGGCAGATGGGCGTGCTAAAAATAGGGGTTCGTGGGAAAAACTACCTTTATAACAATGTTTTGTTTTTATCAGAGGCGTAGCTAGGGAGGGTGTCCCTAGACTTCCATGTTACCCACAGTAATAAAACACTCAAACATGTTTCTAATTATCTTATCTTATATAATACTGGCGTTACTTCAAAAGATAAATAAGCGATTTTCCAGTTTGCTATATCATTGGTGCGGTCCTCACCCCACGCTAGCTCTAAGCAACGCCAGTTCTAGAGGGTGTGGCTTGGCGTGGCATGTGACCGTTGACCTCTGGGTAACAAGTGCAGGCTGACGAAATACCAGTGATCAAAAAGAATATTTTGTTTAGGGGAATCTGGATGGTCGAGCGGCTTGTTCGCTTGCTAATGTCGTACTGTTAGGTGGAGTCGTCGAATCAAAGGGTTCATGGTTCAGCGCTGTCCCCTTTCCCCTCCCCCCCCCCCCCCATATATTTAATTTACCAGTTCTCTCATTCCTTGTGCTGACTTTATATATATATATATATATACTAGCTGAATATGGCCTTTAGTTTGGGTACTACTGATCTACTGCATTGGATTTAGATCTATGTTAAGCATGGAGAATTACCCTTCACCTTTTTGTATTTCTTTTCGAAAAATTTGAGTGTGAAAATGGGTTTAGCCGACATATTCATCTACTATTCAAAATCTTGTTACCCGATTTGTTACTATGTTTTATTCTTTAATTAAAATAAAATTAGGTCGTTTTAAGTGGTACGATAGGTATACGTAGTTGTGAAAGGTACACAAACTTTCCACTTTAATTCTTTATGATTTAATGTTTGTGAAATGTGGAACTTACAAATAAAAATTAAATTTAAAAAAAAAATAATAAAAAGCCCACAAAAGAGGCCGAAGGCCCAATGAAAAACGAATAGCGCAATTTCTGAGATTTTCTTTTTTAAAAAAAGAACAAATATATATATACACTACGGTCTCCGCCATGATATACGGAACATTATGCCAAGTTTTATGAAGATTGGTCAAACAGTGTTGATTTCTATTCGGACATTCATACAACATTCTCCTTACAATTTACCTTCATTGGCCTCCTGCAGTCGTGAAACGACTAAGGTTCATCTCGAACACTTTGACATATGGCTGTGGAGCCCATTTTGGAGAGACATTCTCGTCCACATATATTGCATGTAAAGGTGACGTTCGCTTTGGTGGTAGAGGAGCTGGCCCTTTTCTGTGTGGCACGCTTTTCTTCAAGAATCGAGGCCCATGTTTTCTCGCTGTCTGTAGCTTTCTTGGTCACCGTCTCTCTCCAACTAGTGTGGTCTAAAGCTATGTCTTCCCAATGGTCAGTATCAATGTTCACTGATTTTAAATCTCGTTTTATTACATCAACGTAACGGAGGTGGGGGCGACCAGTTTTTCTTGAGCCAGATGCAAGTTGTCCGTATAGAATGATTTTCGGGATGCGATTGTCCTTCATCCGGCGAACATGTCCGAACCAGCGCAGACGGAGTTGCCTGAGGACCGTAAGGGAAGGCCCGTTCTCGCGAGAATCTCAGAATTTCACACTTTTTCTTTCCATGTTATTTTTAAGATCCTTCGAAGGTAGACTTTAGTTTTCTTTCTTGTTTTATGTAGGTTGTCCACGACTCACTGCCGTATAGTAGCGTGCTAAGAACGCATGTCTTGTAGACCTCCATTTTGGTCGCTGTGGTGAGCTTCTGGTTTACCCAAACTCTTGGTCGGAGTCTAGAGAAGGTTGATGCGGCCTTCCCTATGCGTTTTTTGATCATATTTATTAGATAATATGCTTGCATCTTTCATTCCTTCAGCAATTAGCTTAATATTGATATTTGTAACATAATTACTTTTTGTCTTTCTGACGATATGTTTTTTGTTTTTTTTACTACAGTTTTTACTAAATTGGGTGGAAAGAGTCACTGAACTTAAATAGTTCCTTACTTTAAATTGATGGATTAAAAAAAAAGTAATAAGTACTAAAGTTCAAAGACGACATACAATCTTTAGGATTTTAGCACTAATGCCAAAACAAGGCCGGATCAAACAAGCCTGACGCCTAGAAATGAAAAGAACATTACAAACGATTAGAAACACCATTTAGACAACGACAGGGGAGCTTACTCGAGTTGAGAATTTTAAATATATTGGATTTATCTTTCCAGACGACAGAGAACTACAACTCTAAAAAAAAAAATAAAAAAAATGTATATAAGAACATTATTATAATTATAATGAAATAAATACTAAATAAACTAAAACCAAACCTGCAGAAAGAGGACAACAATTATGTTCTACAGTTACTTCCTTGACCTATCCTGTGACCCCGACGAACCTCTGAGGCATATTGTTCAATTTGTTACCGTCATCATTCCGCTCTGTCTTTTTGCCTTGGATAAAAGTGTGCACACCGCCTTCCAACTTGGTGCAGAAAAAGGTGCGTTCTAGCTTGTGCACTGTTAGAGACTAAACTTGAAATGAATACAGACACTGGAAAAACAACGGGGTTGTATATATAGTTCGTATAATTAGCGAACTCCTCCGGAAGTTATAATTAGCCTATACACAGTCTGTCCTATCTTGTACAGACAGCCTTGATAAACAGAAGTACCCCTTGTTTCTTCAACTGTCAATTAAATCTAAATCTAAAGCTCTGGTTGTAAAAACAAGCTATAAAAAGAAAAACTCAGATAAACACAGATAAACTTAAAAATGTAGTTCGCTCAATCTTGCGTGAATTGAAACTTGAAAATGGTAAATAATAAAGGGATTCGACAATTTGAAACTGACAGGTCCATTCATTCTTTAATGCAGTCTTCCCTTCGCTGTTCTCTCTCTCTACCTCTTTTTTTCTTTTTCCTGGTACTGATCCTTGCAGGAAGGTCTTTGCGAGCTCTGGGAACCTCCTGATATGGCTTTACAGCTTAAGTTTGCATTTTCTAATTGTGGTCAGCAGGTCATCGTTGTGCCCGAATGTCAAAATGACCTTCTTTTAAAATGTCATCATTTGCGTTGCGGTGTTTTGTAGCTGACACCAGGTGCTGTTCAATATGCCGTTCAATACAACGGCAACAATAACAACAAACGTATAAACAATGAACACTCCCCTCGATGTTTAGCAAGGACCGGGGGTTGGGGGGGAAGAGCTACATTATAGGTAGCGAATAATGTGTGTGTGTGTGTGTGTGTGTGTATGTGTGGGGTCTGAGTAGCATTTGAATCGGATTGTGTAAGTAGTGAAAAAATTTACATTTAGATTGGGTGATTGTGGTCACATGGTTACAGATATATAGTGGCTTCTTTTACATACTGTAGTCTCAATATTTCTACTTGTGGGTTTTGGTAGTGGTTGTTAAGAAGTGCGTGTTTGTATTGGCTAAATAGATTCTGATGGAACTATGAGTATTGCATTTTTGGGGACCTAAGGTGTTGGACGAATGATGTATATTGTATAGGAACGAGTTGAAGTCAACGAAGGAAGACGACCATGTGTTTTTTTTTTAAGAAAAACATGACATGGTTTCAGATAAAGTTTCAACTTAATCCGAGAATGGGTGTGACAGAAATAACGGGCGCGAAAATAATTGTCCTAGACAGACAGAATGTGTTGATATAAGCCTTGTAATAAAGAATTTCACTGAGATGTATATATATATATATATAAATATATATATATATAAATACCCCATCAATACCACACAAGAGTCGACTCCATCAATGCACAAAATAATCAATATTGTTACAGACAAGCGATCGTTGACCGCTTAAAGTACATTTAACAGATCTGACTCGCGAAAATGATTCAGCGTGGAGGTCCCTGGAGGTTTGCGTTGTTTATACTAAAAGTGATCCACGAGGGAAGCTGAGACCTGGGCACAGTACAGGCTCTGTAGGCTGCCCTCTCACTTGATCCTCGGTTTAATGAAGACGGCCTATTGTCTGTTTCAAATAATAAAACGTCTCTCTTCGGTACTAACTACTTTCTTTATTTACCAAACACTCTATCAGATCTTGTTAGTGTGTGTCCTGGAGTTCATTCACCTGTACAGGAGGCTCAACAATTCTCTTTGCTGCTGGTTCTAAAATTTTGTCTTCTGAAATCTCGCTACGTATCGAAATGATTTTCTTGTAAAAATACTAAGAAAACCCCCCCAAAAAACCCCCAAACAAAACAACTCTAAAATAAACAATACGTGAACAAAAATAAACAAACGAAGCTGTTAAATGTAAAACTAATAAATACATTAAAAAAAACAAAGCTTATATTGTGAAGGGGTAGAACCGCTGAATTGCTGCCATATCTCTCAATATTTCAAGTTGTATCTCCTCTTTTTTTCTATAAAACAAAAAAAATAAGTTTCCGCTAATTCATTAATTAAGTGGTCCATTTTTTAAATTGATTTTTGTGCTGTAACTTGTACAAAGTTTCAGCTTGATCCAAGAATGGAAAGTGTGGGACAAAGCGTAAAAGAACATCCACCCATCTTATATGCAGTATAATAGACTATAATTGACGCTTACTATGTGCTGATATATATACGTATTTATTTCAAAATTTGACAGCATTATATATCTATATTTCTGAATTTTGTAGATAATACATTTTTCTTTTCATTACAAATTGAAAGTGAATAACTATCTAATGATTTGAGAAGCTCTGAAGTATAAGATACGGAAAGGAATTACAGATTTAAACACTGATATAGATGCGAGAGAAAGTGAGCAGCCACAAGGTCAGATAAGTAAAATGATAACCTCTCCCTTCGCCCCCCCCTCCAAAAAAAAAGTGGCAACAACACCTTTGAAAGATGCTAGAAGCTGATAGTCTGGGAAGTGAGTACTTCAGAGACAGCAGACGTAGGTGTGAGCGAACATGGGAAGAGTTCTCTGCCCTGCACGCGATGCCTGGGACATCCCCGAGTTATTGACAACGTGACTTTATTCTTGGTTTTCAATCCCATAGTGCAATCTGTTTGTTCTTCCTCCAATTTGAATTTTGTCTAAACGCAAGTGACAAAGCAACGAGAAAAGTGGAGTTGAAGAAGAGTTTAGGGTTGAGAGCCTGGAGGAACTTGTGGGTGTGTTGGAGCTTATCTGTAGTGATTTCTTGTGTCAAAACATTTTTTTTTCAAACAAAATGATCTAAAAAATGTTTGTATTTTAAGTTAAAAGATTTGTGTTAGACGTACTACGTACATTATTAAAAAATGTGTTTATTTTTGTTTCAAAAGAAAAAAGAATGTATTTAGTATGCATACAAGTGGAATCTAGTTTAAAACAACAATAGATAAGCATTTGTTTCATTTGTACAGTTGTAGCTCATAGTCCCACTCATGCAATCCATTCACAGATTTAACAAAAGTGAAATGTTTTTTTTTTTTTTTTTTTGAGGCCTTGAATTTGAGATGGGCCCTCTAGAAAATCATTAATTATACGATCATTCAATAAAACCAGTTAGGCCAGATTCACATTTAAACATACCTTTATATCGATGAGTTCATTGAGAACATATACATTTTAACAATGTCATAATAATTACATTAATAAATCTCCGTATCCGTGGTATCATGTCGTCAGTCGTCCCAACAATACAATATTATCGGCGACACTTATAATACGTAGACGTACAGGGTTATGGTTGTTGAAATGTTTCAGTTCATATCCTCTGATATTCTTGCTGAAAAAATTGAAGCCTGACGTTTTACCTACCCGAGTGGACCACTTCAGGGGCCGATTCTGAGTTTGCGTTTCCACATAAATTTTTAACTTTTTTTAAAAAAATTCTTGCTTCGCTTTTTATTATTTTGCGGAATATTTCAAACGGAAAAAAAAAGGAGAGTAAAAGGGAGAAATGGAGTAAGGGAGAAATGGTCAGCAGTCGATTTTTTTTTTACAAAGTATATATCAACTCCCTCTGTCAGTCTGGTAAAAAGTTTGTACACGTTATTTGTCCGACACCCAAATCTAGGATCAAGCTGAAAACTTTGCACAATTATTTCTTTTACCCAACACAAGATTCAATAAAAAATTTTAACCAATTAGTTCATTAACTACTGGTAATTAATTATTTTGTTTGGCATCTTGACGAAGGGAAAGAAATTGTACTTGATTGAAGTGGTTGTATAGGCTGAATTAGTCCATTTTTTAGATCGCCGCTTAAAAAAGTAAGTTTGAAAGAAACATTAGTATAGTTATAAAATCTTCTATTTTCATCTATCAAGCAGCGTGGTTGGCATGTCCGCTTGAGGAGACTTTTGCTATGAATTTAAATTCAGGTCGTTTCCCACCGCCCCCCTCTTTTTTTTAAATGCTTAAAAAGTGCTTACGGTAAAATTCATCCAGATATCCCCCCCCCCCCCACACTCCCAACTAATCCAGATAAGTGATAGGATCATGGCGTATTAAGAAAGTAAAAACATGAAATGGCGTTAAACAAAAACAGTTGGTAAAATTATTTCTAATCGCACAGATTGATTGTTATGGGTCTAGTTCTATTACAAACTTAATTACATGACTGATCCAAACTAATTAATAAAATACTCTGTAAGACACAAAGACATAGGCAGATTCCTCGTCCCATATGCTAGGACAAATTTGTACAAGTACTCCTTCTTCCCTAGTGCTATTAGAGCATGGAATGGGTTATCTGAGCTAGCCAGGAAAACCAGTGACTTGGCAGAATTTAAGTTATTGGTTAATAATAGTTAATATGCATGATTAAATGCATGACGCGTAGGACGTAATCATCTTCTTTTTTGAAGTAACGTCTGTATTATATAAGAAGATAATTGATACGAGCACTCTTGATAGAAGCTAATTTTATGTTTTTCTTGTTTTATTTCTTCCGATGCCTTTAATTATTCTGCGGAATGTTTTACTCTGGGAAAAAATAAGTCATCAAATGAAGTTACGTAATTATCAGTCGATAGGTTTGCCTCTCTTTGTAATTTTGTTTTGCTTTACAATCATTTTAATGATTGCTTGGTAGTGTAGTATCAACCTAGGACTGTTTTCATGATGGTCACGAGTTCGAACTCTGCCCTCTGACCTTTGACACATAACGTTTCGATTTTCAGGCGGTATGGGCAAGAACATTCTAATATTTCTTCATAAAGGAACGTTCAAACAAGGTGAAAAAAAAAAAAACATCTCTCAGAGAAATACAAACAAAACAAATGGAAAAAGAAAGAAAAAAAAAACAACGCAATCTAATTGTGCTGCCAATTGTGCTATTTTGTTTCGCCTTATAACTTCATTAATTCAAAACATGGGAAATAATCCTTATGTCAGGATGTGATCTGCCCTCAGCAATACACGCTTGTTTAATACCATTGAGATCTGCCAATATGCAGCATTGTACTTCAAAATCAAATACATAAAACTTAAACTGCATCCTGCATAATCACCACCATAGCTGGATTACTAGACAACTGCTCATTATTTTAATACCATCAAAGCTATATATCAATCTTTTCTAAATACCCTCAAAGGTAGATAATTACATTTGCATATATTTCATCAGAGCTAGATAACTGCATCATAATCAATCTGATCACAGCTAGATATATACATCTTGCATTGATCTCATCACAGCTAGATAACTACATTCTACATAGGTAGGTCTCATCACATCTAGATAACTACATCATGCATAGATCTGATCACAGCTAGATAACTACATCATGCATAGATCTGATCACAGATAGATAGCTACATCATGCATAGATCGGATCACAGCTAGATAACTACATCATGCATAGATCTGATCACAGCTAGATAGCTACATCATGCATAGATCTGATCACAGCTAGATAGCTACATCATGCATAGATCTGATCACAGCTAGATAGCTACATCATGCATAGATCTGATCACAGCTAGATAGCTACATCATGCATAGATCTGATCACAGCTAGATAGCTACATCATGCATAGATCTGATCACAGCTAGATAGCT
The DNA here is from genome assembly GCA_036873155.1 of Biomphalaria sudanica. Taxonomy (NCBI): domain Eukaryota; kingdom Metazoa; phylum Mollusca; class Gastropoda; family Planorbidae; genus Biomphalaria; species Biomphalaria sudanica. The sequence continues at coordinate 98,916 of JAZGLO010000892.1, forward strand.
ACATCATGCATAGATCTGATCACAGCTAGATAACTACATCATGCATAGATCTGATCACAGCTAGATAGCTACATCATGCATAGATCTGATCACAGCTAGATAGCTACATCATGCATAGATCTGATCACAGCTAGATAGCTACATCATGCATAGATCTGATCACAGATAGATAGCTACATCATGCATAGATCTGATCACAGCTAGATAACTACATCATGCATAGATCTGATCACAGCTAGATAACTACATCATGCATAGATCTGATCACAGCTAGATAACTACATCATGCATAGATCTGATCACAGATAGATAGCTACATCCTACATAACAACTGCATATTACATAGATCTCATCGGAGATAGATAACTGCATATCACATAGATCTCATCGTAGCTAGATAACTGCATATTACATAGATCTCGTCACAGCTTGATAACTACATCTAGCATAGATCTCATCAAAGTAAGACACATGCCTTTAATGATATCTAAGTTTATTAGATTTGCACTTTACACCCTTTTCCACATTGTCTCAAAAATTGTACCCACGGGAATACTCAGCGAACAGTTCTGGAGAAACAAAAACAAAATATTGATTGAGGACATTTTTCATAAGAATAGTAAAATCGCTGTGTGTCTATTTTTAATGAATGCAAAATAGAACCCATGGAATTCTAGCCCATTAGTAATAGTTTGAGAATCGCTGGGTCTTTGGAGTATGTTAACGTGGTATTATGTGAGCCTGAGGTATAGATATGAAAGTGAAAGATCGGGAGAAACACATTCACAGAGAGAGAGAGAGAGAGAGAGAGAAAGAGAGAGAGAATGCTATAATAGGTGTGTCTAGATAATCTTACTACTTTATCATGATCCGTACCTGAGCCACGCCACTGCTACGTTATGACATGAATTCCAGTCATTTATCATTTGCTCCACTTCTCATTAGGCTTTTTTCTTTTCTTTTACAAAGCTTTCGTTTTCCCACTCCGTCTGTCTGTCTGTCCGTCTGTCTGTCTGGTGGATACTTGGTGTACATTATTTCTCCCACTTCCCATTCTCAAATTAGGCGTAAATTTTGCACAAGTCTTTATGGTCTATGACAATATACATGAATCTATACAAAACGATTAATTAGTTAGTTGATCAATTAGTGGTTATTAATATATTCTTTTTTATATATAATTAGTTAGTTAAAGCTTGCAGTATTGAGAGATATAACATTGATTTTGTGGTTCTTCCCTCAGATAATCTTTGTTGTGTTTTTTTTAAAGTAGAATTTAGATTTTACTACTTTTAAAATCATTTTCTACGTTTTTTTTTTATACACACATACGTTAACACAGACATACATATTATTGAGTGCCACAAACACTCACAATTCAATTTCACACACACACACACACACACAAATACATTTACACCCACACACGCACACTCTCAAAGTCTTCTCCTGTCCCTCAGAATGTACATCACATGTATTGAGAAGCATGGCGTGCCTTAAGCACCGCGATTGGTCGTTGTGATGGCAATATGGCACCCTCTTTGACCGTTGGCAATATAAACATTACCTTTATAGATCACGAGGCCTTGAAAAGGGGAGGGGTAATATTATGATATAAAAACAGAAATTTAGTGCTTTTTCTTGACTGTCCTTATTCTCTAGTCTATTTCTGATAGCTGCTAATAAAGTCTGCTAGCACCAAATCAAATCTTCTATCACCAAATGTATCCTGCCAGCACCAAATCAAACCTTCTATCGCCAAATGTATCCTGCTAGCACCAAATCAAACCTGCTATCGCCAAATTTATCCTGCTAGCACCAAATCAAACCTTCTATCACCAAATGTATCCTGCTAGCACCAAATCAAACCTGCTATCGCCAAATTTATCCTGCTAGCACCAAATCAAACCTGCTATTGCCAAATTTATCCTGCCAGCACTAAATCAAACCTGCTATCGCCAAATTTATCCTGTCAGCACCAAATCAAACCTATCGCCAAATTTATCCTGCTAGCACCAAATGAAACCTGATATCGCCAAATTTATCCTGCTAGCACCAAATCAAACCTGCTATTGCCAGATTTATCCTGCTAGCACCAAACCCGCCAGATTTATCCTGCTAGCACCAAACCAAACGTGCTATCGCCAAATTTATCCTGCTAGCACCAAATCAAGTCTGCTGGCACTAAATCAAGAGGGCTAAAAACAAATCAAGTTTGCTAGCACATAATCAATACGAATGGGACAAAATCGCTAGCACAAAATCAAGCTAGCTACAAGTCTGGTAGCACAAATCAAATCTCTGAATTCCTGATCAAGCATAGCTTGTTTACATATATTTTAAAAAAAAAAGAGATTTCCCCTAAAGGTAATACAATGCTATCAAGTTTTTGTGGGAAACGTCTAAAAAAATCACTTAAATTGTTCTTTGAATACAACATTTAATGCCTCTCCCTGAACGCGATTCCCACCCAATTTTTTTTTGACATCAGAACCTGTGTATACAATCGAATTGACCAGAATGCCGTTCCGTTTTCCTGTTGACGTATTTCGCGTGATAACCCCCCAACCCCCCCAAAAAAAACAACACAAGCCAGGAGAACGAATGTCTGCATTTCAGTATCCATGAACACGATAACCGGTGGGGCAGATTTCAGGCACCTAGCTGGCTAAGGGGGTAGGGTCGTAAAGTTTCCAGCTGGGGCGGGGCATCACAAAAAAAAATATTGAAAAACATCGTAGTAGCCTACGTTGTTGAAATACTGGTCACGTGACTACAGCACTACTTTGATAATGCGATACAATACTTCAAGTTTCTAGAACTGGTTTTAGCCTTTGAACTCCCCTTAATAAAATACTCCGCATTAACAAAAAAAGTCCCACCTCTTTACCTAGTTCCAATTACTACCCTCACAAAAGTTTCCACCATCGTTGGTTAGTTTCTAGTCAATACTAGATTGTGCCCCTTTACAATTAGCCCTATTTACTTTTGGCGGAGGAAACGATTTTTTTTCAATGAGCATTGTACACTAGCAGACGTGGCAAATGAATGTATTTATACGCAGTCGTCTACCGTAAGGAGAGGGAAAAAAAGAGTCTTAATCGATACATTGGAATATCGACTTAGCGATCGCATTGATTTACGATGAAGAGAGAAAAGTTCGTAGTGAAGAGAACGTGATGGGAAACAGCATTTCAACACGTTTGACCATTTGTTTTAAGGTTCTAATGACAGGCAGCGAGCCTAATGGTGTCTAGGAGCAGTTGGCCAGAAGAGGGTAGCTGTTGTAGTCGCAGTTAGAGAGTGCAGTACCATAAAACAAAAGGGTTTGAATGACTGATTGATTGATTTATCTCGTTGGGAAGTTGAAGTTATCAAAGCGCGTATATCGGCCTCCTTCAGCTGTTGAACGATTGTGGTAAGTCTGGTAGAAATGCGATAAAAGCTTGGTATAGTCGTGGTGGACTGATGTCGCCAAAGAAAAAGGTCTTCCATCTCCATCAAGACAAAGACCCTTACTGAAATGTCAATAATAACGCTCTCTAACAGTACAATACGACTTATGTACTGCATACTCTGTAGATTCCCTAATAATAGGCAGCATTTACAGACCACCAAGTTCTAGTTTAGAATACATGCAGGAACTATGTAATCAGATTACTACACTTAAAGAGACAAATAAAAATGCAGTTTTTTGGATTATGGTTGATTTCAACCTACCTGATATAAATTGGAAAACACTAACCATAGATAAACACCAAAACCTTAAGGACATAAATGAGCTTTTCATAGAAAGTTTACACAACCTAAGTTTAGATCAAATCATTAAAAAGCCAACTAGATTAAACAACATATTAGATCTCTTCTTAACAAACAGACCTGGATTAGAAGTTGATTATGATATTATCCCTGGTCTATCAGACCATGAGATCATAAAAATACACAGTCAGATAAAAGCAGTAGCCAATTCAAAACCCAAAAGAAAAATCTTACTCTGGAATAAATGTAACCTAACACAACTACACCAAGCTGCATTAAACTTTCAACAAACATTCTTATTAGAAATAGACATTAACCAACCAGTCGATGACCTCTGGAATTTTATTAAAAACCATATTAAAAGCATTATAGAAAATCATATACCAACTATATGCACATCAAACAAAATAAATAAATGCTGGTTTAATAATAGACTAAAGAAGCTTTGTAAACAGAAGGAAAACCTATATAGAACATTTAAAGAAACTAAGGCAGAACGAGTTTACAAAAAGTATATAAAAATTAAACACTTAACCCAAAAAATAAGCAGACAGCTGCAGAGTGAATACATAAACAATGTAATATTTAAAGATAACAACAAAAACCTATGGTCATACATTAAGTCTAAGAAAATGGAAACAACAGGCATACCGCCATTAAAAGATAAACATAACATAATACATAATGATCATGAAACTAAAGCAAACATCCTAAACAAATACTTTGCATCAGCATTCTCAGCCCCAGAAGATAGAGACATATTACTGAATTTGAACCAAGTAGACAACATAGAAGATATAGTAGTACAAGAAAATGGAATTAAAAAACTATTAGCCAACACCAAACCAAATAAAGCGTCTGGACCTGATGGTATTCCAGCTAGATTACTCAAAGAACTAAGCAATGGGTTGGCTCCAGTGTTCAAAATACTCTTTCAGGCTTCACTTAACCAGGGCAGAGTACCAAAGGACTGGAAAGAAGCTAATGTCACCCCCCTATTTAAAAAAGGAGAAAAATCTGACCCAGGAAACTACAGACCAGTATCACTTACCAGCATCACATGTAAAATCCTAGAACACATAATATGTAGCATCATCATAAACCACTTAGACAAACAAAATGTCCTCACACCATACCAACATGGCTTTAGGAAATATAGATCATGTGAAACACAACTAATAGGACTAATTGATGATTTTTCTAAAGGTTTAGATAATAGTGAACAAATAGATGCTATCTTACTAGATTTTTCTAAGGCTTTTGACAAAGTTCACCACCATAGTTTGCTTAAAAAATTAAAATATTTTGGCATTAATGGTCTACTGCATCTGTGGTTTAAAGATTTTCTGATAGGGAGAGAACAAACTGAAATAATAAATGGCTCTAAATCAACACCGATAACAGTAAACTCAGGTGTACCTCAAGGAACAGTCTTGGGTCCACTACTATTTTTAATTTACATAAATGATTTACCAAACTGCATTACTTCAGGAACAAAAGTCAGATTATTTGCAGACGATTGCATAATATATAGAACAATAAAAACAACACAAGACACGGATATTTTACAAAGAAAATTAGATGAATTACAGAAATGGGAATCAAATTGGAGCATGTCTTTCCACCCAGAAAAATGTCAGTTGTTAAGAGTAACAAAAAAAATAAAACAAATTAATTCCACTTATCTTATTCATGGCAAACCAGTAACACAGACTAAAACGCAAAATACCTAGGTGTTATAATAAATGAAAAACTGTCATGGAATCCACCTATTGATGAAACTATAAAAAAAATCAAACAAAGCATTAGGGTTTATTAAAAGAAATGTCTATAAATCAAATAAGAACATAAAACTAAAATGTTATTTAACCTTGGTTAGGCCAATAATAGAATATGCATCCTCCGTTTGGGACCCCTCAACTCAAGAAAACATTAAGAAACTGGAACAGGCACAAAATAGAGCAGTGAGATTCATAACAAATGAATATTCACATTTGACTAGAGTAACACCTATAGTAAAATCACTAAATTTAGGAAGCCTTCAGGACAGAAGACTTAAAAGTAAAGTAGTAATTATACATAAAACACTGAACCATAATCTGCAAATACAAGAACAAAATTTAATAAAATACTCAGAAAGACACAAAGATAAAGCCACATTCCTCGTCCCTAATGCTAGGACAAATTTGTACAAATACTCCTTCTTCTCTAGTGCTATTAGAGCATGGAATAGGTTGTCTGTGCTAGCCAGGAAAACCAGTGACTTGGCAGAATTTAAGTCATTGGTTAATATGCATGACTAAATGCATGACGCGTAGGACGTAATCATCTTCTTTTTTGAAGTAACGTCTGTATTATATAAGATAAGATAAGATAGTTACTATACGCAACGTTAATGAAAATGAATGGGAAAATATTTAATTCAAACAAGATTTTCAAAAACACAAGTATTTTGTTCACATAATCTCAAGAGGCGGCCCCTAGATTCATCCTTGGGTCTTTTGCTTGATTAGCAATATTGGCCGTCGGACGTGGTGCTTTTAGTATCACATTGTTAATGTGTTAAGTATTCATTGAATTGATTGTTATGATGATATATATGTACATTGCAAGCCTGGCTCTACACGCATGGGATGAAATAGTATCTAATTCTAATTGATGGACAAAGAATGCCTATCGTTGTTCATGGCCTTTGAAAGAATCCCTTCCCAATGATCAAGTGTTGAGACATAACGTCTGTATTATATAAGATAAGATAACCGTGCCTCATATTCTGTTTGACTGCCCCAGACTTGCTGATCTCCGTCTCGACAGGTCTGGAAAACCAGATATTCTTGACCTATATGGTGGCATGTATACACTCGTATAACAGCAGGGTTTCTGTCCAGCGCTTTTGCAAGAGAGGATTTGAGCCTCTCAAGCCCTCACTCAAATGAAGCTTGATGATGATGAAGGTGATTTGGATCTGAGCCATGGTCACTATACATATCTTGTTGAAAACTTTAACCAAAGGTGCTAGCTGCATTATGATAATATGGTAATACAATGTGAATACTGCATTAAAACTAACGATGTTCTGATGAATGCTTGTATGCACAGTTATAGCATGCTCAGAGCGCTTTTGGTCCAATCTCATTTGTAGACCAGTGGGGGGGAGGGGGAAGTACTTCTTCTTCCCTGCCTTTAGGCGCTCAGTAAACACAACTCTGCCCGAGTCGGGTGTCGAACCTCGAGCCCCCTTCTAGGTAGTCAAGCCAAGCCAAGTTCAAGCGCACTTAGCCTCTCGACCACGCTTCCCACATAACAAACGAATATTCACATTTAACTAGAGTAACACCACTAAAATCACTAAATTTAGAAAGCCTTCAGGACAGAAGACTCAAAAGTAAAGTAGCAATTATACATAAAACACTGAACCATAATGTTCAAATACAAAAACAAAATTTTATAAAATACTCTGAAAGACACAAAGATAAAAGCACATTCCTCGTCCCATATGCTAGGACAAATTTGTACAAATACTTCTTCTTCCCTAGTGCTATTAGAGCATGGAATGGGTTGCCTGTGCTAGCCAGGAAAACCAGTGACTTGGCAGAATTTAAGTCATTGGTTAATATGCATGACTAAATGCATGACGCGTAGGATGTAATCATCTTCTTTTTTTTGAAGTAGCGTCTGTATTATATTTATTGGAGCAAGGTAAGATGCGTCCCGAGACATGACGTTAAACTGCGCTCCTCTTTCCTTAGCACTTTTGGAGCTCAAAAGTGCCCTACTTCTTTTCTATCATTGTTTCTGCCTCCTCTTTTCCTCAGTCTGCCTTCAATGATCATCACTCTGTCTCCTTATCTATAAATATCTCACTACGTCCTAGACCAGTCCGTTTGCCGTGGACTGCGACGGGTAAGGGGGAATAAAGAGATCCTGGTGTTTGAGTGGTGGCTATCTGAGGATAAACCACCACAACACAATACTTTGGCTCCAAGTTCCCCTAGACCTGAGGCCCAGATGGCCCGCTCTGGGTCAACCGGCTGGTCATGCCGAGCTACCAGCATAGGTCTTCGACCTTTGCTGGAGGGCGGTGGCTGGAGGGTCAATCAGGGAGCTGTTGTATTGGGCACATGTCCGATGCAGTAGCTGACTGAGTATAGCACATGTGTAGCCCTGGCGGGCTCATTCTGAACTTCCGAATGGCCCGTCCCCTGGTTGGACTCGATGGCGGGTGGGAAGCACATGTGCCGAACTAATAAGAACACCTATGGATAAAAAAACTTCAAAAAAACTACTTGCCCCAGACCTATGTCTGGGCAAGAGACGCCGTATGGAGGATAGAAAGGAGGAGGCCACAAAAAGCTGTGCTACCTGGCCATCATTTCTGGTGGTTAGGTGCACAGAGGAGGGGAAAAGTCTGACAAGGATGAGCCCTTTTGTCATCTACAAGGGACTTAAGTCAGTAGTGGGAGAACCCAAGAGTGTGTCTAAGCTACACAAGTCTTTGGAACTTCTAGTAGAAGTTGATAGCAAGATACACTCTGATGGGCTTTTGAGATGCAGAAGACTCTATGATCTCCAAGTGGAAGTCATGCCACACAAGAGTCTGAACACCAGCAGAGGTGTTATCAGCTCTAGGATCCTACTGGAATGTTCCGAGAAGAAAGTAGTGGAGGGCATTGAAGGAGTCACCCATGCCCGGACTATTATCCTCACATTTGGAACTAGGACACCGCCAGAGTATGTGAAGGCAGGATACCTACGAGTTCCAGTGAGGCCCTACATACCTAACCCCATGAGGTGCTTTAAGTGCCAGGGTTATGGACACGGCGCGGCAGTCTGCAAGAGGAACACTGTGTGTGCCAGATGTGCTGGAGAAGGTCATGAGGACAAGGGCTGCACAGCCCAGTTCAAATGCCCAAACTGTCCCGCTGGCCACTCAGCCTACTCCAAGGACTGCCCTGTGTGGAAACAGGAGGTTGCTGTGCAGGAGTACAAGGCAAGAAATTGATGTACCTTCAGCCAGGCGAAATTGGCTGTATTGGCCCTACCCAAGGGCCAATTCGGCTTGACAAAGACCTATGCCCAGGCTGTTGCTAAGATAGGAAGATCCATAGCCACACAGACGGACACATTGATCCACCACCCCCTCCTCCTCCTCCAACTCAAAAGAAAACACCGCCAAAGAACACACCTCTGAAGAAACAAGAAAGCCCCGTTGTCATGCTAAAGAACAGGTTCTCTGTGCTCGCTGATGAGAGCATGGAGACTGAGCAGCATGTCAAAACCAATACTCCGGGAGAACCCGGAGACATCATGTCTGACACAGGTTCTCCTCAGAGAAACCAGCCAGACACCCCAACCTCTACCGAATTAGAGGTTGACCAACTCCTAAGGGAGAAATCAAAGCGGAGAGGATGCCCGAGGTGAGCGAGGAGGAAATAACCTCCGCTCTAACCAGAGGGATCTCCCCTCTCTAGAGAGAAAGACTTCCCCCAAAAGGGGGTTGTCCTCCTCTCCATCCAAACCCAAGAATAAAAATACCAAGGTCACTGGAATAAAGGGAAACCCCTCCGGGGGCCTCCCAAGGCCAAATAGCTCCAAGTAGGTCATCTAGAATAAGCCATGGATTCCAGAATTGTACAGTGGAATTGTAGAGGCCTCAAGGTCAATTATGAGGAATTGCAGCTTTTGATGGACTCTGAGACTCCTGTAGCTGTCTGCCTACAGGAAACATTTCTGAAAGATAGCATCAGCTTCCGAAGCTACAGTGCTTACAGCAAGAATGTTGAGGATGCAGAGAGAGCATCAGGTGGAGTCTGTATTCTTGTGAAGGATAGCATCCCCCATGAGAGGGTAGAACTACAGACCACACTACAGGCCGTAGCAGCTAGGATAACCCTTCACAAGGTTATCACTTGCTGCAGCCTGTATCTACCACCAGGCGCTCTATTAAACCAAACAGACATGGAGGACCTATTGAAACAGCTCCTCCGGCCTTACATAATCCTTGGGGATTTCAATGCCATAACACCATTGTGGGGATCCAACAATACCGACACAAGAGGCCGTATGCTGGAGGATATCTTCCTCCAACATGATTTATGCATACTTAATGATGCATCACCGACCTACTTGCACCAGGAACTGGATCTCTCACATGCATTGACCTCACCGTATGCGTCCTTGGACTTCTGGACGACTTTAAATGGTCAGTTTACAATGATCTACGGGGAAGTGATCACTTCCCAATCATCATTACTAACAACCTCCCCTCATTGGGACGACCTCAGCGGTGGAAACTGAATAAGGCCGATTGGGAACAATACCAAAAGATGCTCAGAGAATATCACAGAAATATCCTCGATGAACAGAACCCAGCTGATACCTTTGCTAGCAAGCTACTTAGTATAGCCAGGAAAGTTGTCCCCTAACCTCCGCAAATCCAAACGGCCTAGCAAACCATGGTTTGATACAGCCTGCAAAAGTGCTATTGGCAATAAGAAAAACGACTGGCTGCATTTATAAAGAATCCTTCCCAGGAAAACCTAAAGCTATTCAGAATAGCTAGAGCAAAGGCTAGACAAACCATACGGTCAGCCAAAAGGAATTCCTGGAGAAGTTTTGTCATACAGCCGTTAGGCCTTCGAACGAGAGAACCCATCCAAAATTTAACTCCACCCATTGACCAAATCTCTAAAATAGAAACCCCTCAGAATCATCCTTGGCTAATGAATAAACCCAATTAAATTTATCCCTCCTTAATTTCAAAAAGAAAATACAGACCCAAGCATACTACAAGTCACATCTAAGGGTCTGACAAGGCGTGGTAGCACGACCATGTCCAGACTTAGGATTGGCCACACCTACATCACGCACTCTTTTGTGCTGAAGAAAGAAGAGCCCCCACTTTGTGAGTATTGTGACTCTCGCCTCACCGTGGAACATATCCTCATCGACTGCCCCAGATACCAGGATGTCAGGGAGAAATATTTTAGAGCCACTAATTTAAAAACACTATTCAATAATGTCGACCCTGGGAAGGTACTGGGCTTTATCCGGGAAGTGGGGTTGTCTACGAAGATCTGATTTATGAATTCTGTAGACATGTACTATTTACATTAAATTTTTACCAAATTATTAAATTTTTACTACCTCTACTATTTTAAATGTGAATAGACCTTGATTTTAACAATTTGACTGTATGGAATGTGGCCCTTGAGGGACTGCAGGCACGACATGGCCTAAATTGTGCCGATGTGCCCAAAATAAAAAAATTATATCAAACTAAGCAAGGTAAGATTCAGAAGTTGTAGTAATTAAACGTAAACGAGTCTGAAACTTTTGTGGTGAAGCCAAAGATGAATAAAATGGCATATAACATATAATAGCAGCACCGGGGTATAACAGGAAAGAAAACATAGATAACGTCGGAGCAGGACTCGAACCACGCACCTCCCGATTCGCTACATTGCCCAGCCAAAATCACAGGAGCGTAGCTAGGAATTTTCCATCATTTGGAGGCTTGACCTCTTTGGGGGCCCCAGCATTTTGCTTAATATTTAATTTTTAATGTAAAACAACTCTCATTAGCCCCCCCTCCCTCCGCCAGGGGGATTTTCAAATTCTCCCACTCCATCCCCCACCCTAGCTACGCCACTGCACGAACATGTCCGAGGCTAACACCTAACTTGACCACCCATGTCAGAACATTGCAACTTCAAGTCAGGAGAATTATCTGAATTGGCAGACGGGCCGCGTAATATTCACTGACGTCACGACGGTCTGTCTAGTTCAGGTCATGCTTAAGGTCATACCGTGTCGTCATGACCCGCACTTAAGCCAGCACATAAGAATCTCCTCCTCAGAATCAACTCGTGAACTCATAAAGCGACTCCTTTAAGCAGACGCCTGATACCAATGTCACGTGGTGCGATGTAGAACAATGGCGGACCTAAGATACTTATAATTAAAAGTGATTAGCAGCAGAGAAGTGATGGCTCTTAGAATATTGACGTTCTGATATTGTTTCCTGAATGCTTCTCAATCATGCAATCTGTCACAGTGTGTGTGTGTGTGTGTGTGTGCGCGTGCGTGCGTGCGTGCGTGCATGCGTGTGTGTGTGTGTGTGTGTGTGAGAGAGAGAGAGAGAGAGAGAGAGAGAGATAGAAAGGAAGGGAGTGAGAGGTAAAAAGAGATAAGAAGAATGTAAGTGAAAGAGAGGTTGAGAGAGGGAGATAAAGAAAAAGAGAAAGATAGAGAGAGGTAGATATAGAGATGGGGAAAAAGTAAATAGAGTGAGATAGAGAAATATTGAAAGAGAGAGAGAGAGAGAGACTGAGAGGGACAAATAGAGAGAGTCCGATGACAAAGATTGAGAGAAAAGAGACTATTTGTAGATTGTGAAAACTGAAATAGAGGTGACAGAACAGGGGAAAAAGGAAAGAAGGTAATAAAAAAGAGAGAGAGAGAGAGCAAGAAAGAGAAAGTTAGAGGAATATAGAATGAGAGAGGAAAGAAAGGAAGAGAGAGAGGGGGGAAATAAGAAAGGAAAGAGAGAAGGAAAAAAAAAGAAAGAAAAAGACAAGAAAAGAGAAAGAGAAGAAAGTGTGAAAAAAAGAGCATGAAAGCAAAAGAAAGAGAAAGTTAGCGAGAGTAAAGAGAAAGAGAGAGAAAAAGAGAAAGAGAGAGAAAAGAGAAAGAGAGAGAAAAGAGAAAGAGAGAGAAAAGAGAAAGAGAGAGAAAAGAGAAAGAGAGAGAAAAAGAGAAAGAGAGAGAAAAAGAGAAAGAGAGAGAGAAAAAGAGAAAGAGAGAGAAAAGAGAAAGAGAGAGAAAAGAGAAAGAGAGAGAAAAGAGAAAGAGAGAGAAAAGAGAAAGAGAGAGAAAAGAGAAAGAGAGAGAAAAGAGAAAGAGAGAGAGAAAAAGAGAAAGAGAGAGAAAGAAAAAGAGAAAGAGAGAGGAAAAGAGAAAGAGAGAGAAAAAGAGAAAGAGAAAGAAAAGAGAAAGAGAGAGAGAAAAAGAGAAAGAGAGACAAAAGAAAAAGAGAAAGAGAGAGAAAAAGAGAAAAAGAGAAAGAGAGAGAAAAAGAGAAAAAGAGAAAGAAAGAGAAAAAGAGAAAGAAAGAGAAAAAGAGAAAGAGAGAGAAAAAGAGAAAGAAATATAAAGAGAACGAGAGAGAAAGAGAGCGTGTAGAATCAAAAAACAAATCGAATGAGCGCTGGAAAGGGAGCGGAGAAGGTCAAGTTGATCAACATTCTAGGTCACCTACCTTTAGAGAGTACACACGGCCAGGACCATGAGCAAACAGTTTCCCTTGTACAAATTTGACTTCTGTCACGAGACCGCCATGTTTAATGGAACAGCTTAAACCTTGAGCCCTTCCATAAGCTTTCAGCTACACAAACTCCCCCCCCCCTCCCGCGCCCTCACCAAAAAAAAAATCAAAAAATCAACTAATTTTAGAAATTATGAAGTGTTGCTTTTTGCAAACTAAACACTCAAACATTTTTCTCCAATTGATTTTAATCCCATGCAAACTCACGTCCAGACACGACTTTCCACTGCGACCTTTTACATCTACAAACGTCTAGTTCAGCCACAAGGTTAATTTTTAATTCTTTTAAATTCTTGTTATTCACGTATACCTCGACCAATATAAGTGTATTAATTTGAAAAAAAAATTTAATGGAAAGAATTTCACTCCCAACACTATAGATCTCGATAATGTAGAAGTTGTTTCTCTTATTTCGATATTTAAAAAAAATAATTTCCAATAATTAATTTGACGGGAGGCGCGGTGGCTGAGTGGTAAGTGCTTGGCTTCTGAATGGATTCCACAAATTCTTACAGTAAAACATGCACAAAACAAAACAGTCACTGCGCTATGATTAAGGTAAATAAGTGGAAATGTAAAAACAAAAAGGGGTCAGAGAAAGGGGTCAGAGAAAGGGGTCAGAGAGAGGGGTCAGACAGAGGGGTCAGAGACAGTGAGTGTGAACAATGGAACGTATGGAAGCAAGAGAGAATGAGTTCAAAACTATGTGTAGGCTTCTTCTGTCTAGAGAGACATTGCATGTGCCCAGAGTTTCCCCCTTAAGAGGCACATTCCTAGAGTCTCTATGTAAAAGGGGAGCATCACTTCTGTTACCCTCGCTGCTGTTTTGTGTTCCTAAGGAATGCACTATGTCTAGCATTAACTCAGTTGAAGGAGATGTTCGGACTGCCATTGGTCATTGTCCCAGCGAGGTTGACTCTGGAAACCAAGGCATTGCAAGGCAGCGTGCCAATCTTCTAGATGAATGGATGAATGAATTGGGAGCTGGTTTTAACAGTCCTATGCCCTTTATCACCAAACTGCTGGGAGACAATTAAACCGTTATATATCTTAACTAATAAAACTTTAAATAACTTGAAAAAGTTCCTCATGTGAATAAACTAAATATAACTTTATCTATAATATAGACATAAAAAAACGACTTGTGATCAAATGAAATAAATATAGTAGACTTTAGTAATAATATTCTTTAACGACATCAAACTCGCTACAGCAGGGGTTCTCAACCTGTGGATTGCGACCCCCTTGGGGGTCGATTGACTATTTGCCAGGGGTCACCTAAGACCATCTAAAATATGGATTGTTATTGTCTATTCTTCTATTGCTGTGTGTGTGGGGGGGGGGTAGGGTCGCGGCAGAATGGGGAATTGTAAAAGGGGTCGCCGAGCTTAAAAAGGTTGAGAACCGCTGCGCTACAGTAACACAACCTTTCAGTCTCACGTTCTGGAGTCGTCTCCCCTAACTAAGACCGCTGCTGGCAATGCCACCAATGTTGCATCATTCACAACCAATCGCTAAACTCTTCCCGCCGTCACCATAGAAACACACACACACTATAATAGATTTTTTTCACCATCGACAGCCATGGCTATGAAAATCTTTAATACCAAAGAAATATTACCTGTGGAACAAGTGTACGAATAATTAAGAATACCATGCAAGTCAGACACATTTCCTATAAGGTGCTGAAACTGCATATAAGGAAATATCAAGTATTATCTTGTCCATGATAATGAATCGTATCTCCAGTTCCTTGTAGTTGCGCATGCGCGTGTGTGAGTGCCTTGCCGCCTACGCCAGGGATGCTTGCATTGATTTCCATGTAGAGTCAACCACAGCTTACGTCATAATCTCGTTTTGATTGCTTTCCAAATTCATGCCTAGCAGACGACACAATCTACATTTCCCCCAGATGACTAAAATGGTACATAGGTTCGCTTCAAGCTTTGGTCTTTGGATTCCATCTTTATGTCCTAATTTACGTTTCCGTACTATCTTGAGTCTTTCATTTATCTGAAGGGATAAGTGGCATTAAGATGAAACAAAAAGGATAATTTTAACTCTCTCTCTCTCTTTTTTCCGACTCACTCTTGTTCTTTCTTTTTCTTTCTTTTTTAGGTTTACCTATCTTCCTCTCTCTTTCTCTCTCTTTTCTCTCTTTTATTCATAGCTTCTCTTTCCCTCTTTCTCTCCTACGCTTTTTCATTTTTTTAAAAATGTCTCTCTAACTCTCTCATTTCTCATTTTCCTCCCCCCCTCTTATTGTCTAATTTTTACACTCTTCCCACCCCATGTCTATCTCTCTCTCTCTCTCTCTCTCTCTCTCTCTCTCTCTCTCTCTCTCTCTCAGTCTTCAAATTTCCATCCTCTGTTTGTCTCTTTAATATTTCCTTTCCTCTCTCTCGTTCTCCCTCTCTCTCTTTTCCTATTTCTCCTCTCTCCTTCTGAGTTTCTTTCTTTTTTTTAAAGGATACTTCGTTTTGCCTCTAAGATGTGTTAAAATGAAGTTAAATGTTGAACGTATTTGATAGTGTCGAGGTCCATTTGATTTCGGGAATTTCTGTCCTTGTAAAAGACTATCTTATCACGAAACATTGATGAAATAGTATCCTGTAGACCCTCTGAATGTATGTATACTATCGCCTTCGTCAATAGAATATCGTCTAACAAAATATTTAACAACTTTATTGGTCTAATTTTATTTTTGATTACAGAGCTTATATCAACTTACTCTTATCTGTCTGTCTGTCTGTCTGGTACAATGTTTGTACACGTTATTTCTCCAACTTCCCAATCTCAGATCAAGTTGAAACTTTGCACAATTATTCCTTGTCCCTAACAAAGTATGAATTAATAAAAAAAATTAACCCAGTTATTCAATTAATTAGTGGAAATTAATTAATTTAGTTTAATATTTAGAGAAATCAAGGTAGATAAATCTTACAGTACTGGTAAATATGACTATTAATATGCAGTTCTTTTCCTTAGATAAGCTTTGTTT
>JAZGLO010000892.1:120000-133259 GCA_036873155.1 Biomphalaria sudanica
CAATTAAAATGCCTATTATAATAATGTGTTCTATCGCAAAAGGAACTGCATCAGTTACTGTTAAAACTCGAAGTGTGTGCAGTTTGCGAACTGGCCGGCAATTTCACGAAATGGTCGTTGCTTGTGGGCAATACCCTATGTACCAGAACAACCACCGAGAGGAGTGGCTCAATTAATGGGCAACAGGAAAAACAGGCAGAGCCATGTACAAAGAAATGAACATGCCTAACAAACTGGACAGTATTAACTTCCTCCCCCGCAAAGAGCAATCTACAATCTTCCAACTAAGGAAAGGAAATACACCTCTGTTAAAATGCCATCTCAATAAATTAAATCCCACACAACTCCCCTTTTGTAGACACTGCGCCCACCCTTATGAAACCATAAACCACATCGTCTTTGAATGCCCCTTCCCAATCCACCTTAGGCAGACCCTACTACCACTCCAGCCCAACATAACCAAGACCCTGTACGGCAGTGCTGAACAACTGAAGAAAACAGCACACTTTTTTTCCTTTCCACAGTCTGCAAAAGAGCTCACCAGCAAAAAGCTGGCTAGAAGAAGAAGAAGAATGTACTAGACATTGAACGTGTTTGTTCTACTTTAGCCGATATGTTCTAGAAATGCCTGGATATTTCTGGCCAATTCCCGATGTGCTCATGCAATAAGGCTAGACGTGCAGCTGTATCGGTTTGCTTCAATCACGTCTGCTGCTTTTTGTAAAGAGAATGTCCTGCCTCTGTCAGCTCTGTGTGTCGCCTCTGTCAGCTCTGTGTCGCCTCTGTCAGCTCTGTGTGTCGCCTCTCTCAGCTCTGTGTGTCGCCTCTCTCAGCTCTGTGTCGCCTCTGTAACCTCTATGTGTCGCCTCTGTCAGCTCTGTGTCGCCTCTGTCAGCTCTGTGTGTCTCTCTGTCAGATCTATGTGTCTCTCTGTAACCTCTGTGTCGCCTCTGTCAGCTATGTGTGTCGCCACTGTAACCTCTGTGTCGCCTCTGTATCTTCAAATTATTCATCTGACAGCGGCTTCATAGTAAGTATTATTCTTCGGCTCGTGTGAAGCAGAACGTTTTTGCGCATCCGTTTTGGCGCGACCGTTTTAACGCAGTGATTGTTTTGGCACCGCCGTTGGGCGCCAGACATTATACATGTTCACTGAATGTGTCCTTTATAAATAAATCATTAGCTTATCAACACTCCATTATTCATTACAGGGGGTGGCTACAAGAGAGAACCATCCACTATAGATGACTTTCGATAAAGTCCAGCTGGGAATGGGCGCCGAAGCGCCTTTATCCCATATGATCGCTGGAAAGGCTTTTATCTAGCGAACAGGCATGGAGCTTATCACCCCTAGTCCTGCCTGAGGGTTACCAACAATAGCGACCAAAGACCACGAAAGGTGATCTTTACCATGTCACGGCACTCGGCGCCCCGGAACGGGTCTTGCTAGCTGCAAGCAGCCGAGGGCAGTGCTAACCATGATGATCTTGCTTCATATTTCAATACTGTAACACCACTGTTCTTTGCAGTGATCGCAACCCCTATTGCTGTTCTATCACGCCCCCTTTACTATGCATGTATTGAGGGGAAAAGCATTTTTTTTTCCATTATATAGACTAGATAGAGCTTATTACTTATAATAATGTTATCAATTCCTATGATTAAGGATGAGTGTAGTGTTTCACATGACTACGCAAACTCAGTTTTCGACCTGCGTATTCTCTCGCATCTCGCGCAGAGAAGGCCGTTGTCAGCCGATTTGTTTTGTGTTACTATTATTATTTTTAACGGAAACCTCAGAATTTGCGCTATTCAATTTTAGCTTTATCATCATAGGAACCCTTGGGCCTTAGACCTCTTTTCTCTGCCTCTTTTTTGGCTTCTTATCTTTACATCTGCTTACATTATAAGATTAGTAACGGCTTATGTATATCATATTTTTTTGAAACTCAGAATAGGTCAAACCAGTTTTAAATAAAGTTTTTTAAAAGCATTAACCTGCCAATGCACAAAAATATAAGCGTTTGTCTATATTACGACTGTTTGGAAAGTAAACATATTTAATATAGTCCACTCTAGGCCAAACAACAAGATTCTGTTGCATGTTTCCTTATCTGAAATTTTGCAACACTAGTGTATGCGGTATTCTATTACATGCTGCCTTCTAGTATATGCTGTCTTCAATTGCATGTTGCCTTCTATTTTGTGCTGTCTTCAATAGTATGTTGCCTTCTAGTGTATGCTGTCTTTAATTGCATGTTGCCTTCTAGTTTGTGCTGTCTTCAATTGCTTGCTGCCTTCTAGTATATGCTGTCTTCAATTGCATTTTGCCTTCTAGTTTGTGATGTCTTCAATTGCAATGTTGCCTTCTAGTATGTGCTGTCTTCAATTGCATGTTGCTTTCTAGTATGTGCTGTCTTTAATTACAATGTTGCCTTCTAGTATGTGCTGTCTTCAATTACAATGTTGCCTTCTAGTATGTGCTGTCTTCAATTGCATGTTGCCTTCTAGTGTATGCTGTCTTCAGTTGCATGTTGCCTTCTAGTATGTGCTGTCTTCAATTGCATGTTGCCTTCTAGTATGTGCTGTCTTCAATTGTATGTTGCCTTCTAGTATGTGCTGTCTTCAAGTGTATGTTGTGTGATTGTAAGTCGTTCTTATATCCGCCATTTTTTTGGGGGTGAAAATGTTTGCTCATACAAGCGAAAGTTTTTTTTTTTAAATCTATCAGTAATTATTATCAGATATTACATCCAAAAAAAATAAATCAAAATAATATTTAAAAAAATTAAAACTATAAATCTGTTACACAAAAATAAAATCCTTGACCAGTTGAGTAATTTGTGCACATGCTATGGAATAAGATAAAATTGGTTGTCACAGCCACCAACACCGCAGCCATCAACATCATAACCACCATCACTACAGCCACCAAAACAATACAGCTGTCATCACAGCCACCAACACCACAGCCACCAACATTACAGCCACACCAACACTGCAGCCGCCAACATTATAGCCACCAACACCACATCCGCCAACATCACAGCCACCGACACCGCAACCACCAACACCGCAACCACCAAACCTGCATCCACCAACGCCACAGTCACCTGACCCGCATCCTCCAACACCACAGTCCCAAACACTACAGCCACCATTTCCAAAACCAAACGGATTATCGAATATACATTTCAACCAGTGTCAGACCTTTATACTCCCTAATTATACGGATCCTTATTTTTACATGAATTCGTTTATTTGTAAAGAAATTAAAGCAGAAATGTAGAAATGATCAGGATCTGAGAATATAGATAAATAGAACTGGGTAAATAGTTTGAAACTATCACGTTATGTGTGGACGCTAATCTTTCGGAAGTTAATTCGCGCTTGTCTATTTGATGCCTCTGCCTTCACAGTAACACCTTTAAAGTTAACCATTTAAACTATGAGGTCAATGCAGCCTCCCAAGATGAGGTCATCCCATTGTTGTGTCTACGATAGATCGACCCCCAGTTAACCGGTCCCCTTTTTGTCTAGTTCCACATCTCGAACTCTGATGTTGTATCGCGTTGGATTCTGTCTTTTAACGAAACATACACAGATATTTAAACTTCACGAGAAACTGATGACGCGGGAATGTCAAAACATCTTTTGCTGCTGGGAGCCGACCGGAAGTTCAAAGATTCTTACTCAGACACAACGCTGTAAACCTTCTAAAAAAACAACAACTGCATTTCCTTTAATTTAAACCTTTTGGGAAGGAATATATAAAGAATATCTATATCTCGATCATAAAAAAAAAATATCTTTTTCAAGAATTTCACATTTTATAAAGAAAAAAATAGAAATTAAAAAAACTATAAACGCTGTATGTATCAAAATTAATTATAAACGATGCATGTATAAAGATAACGTATGCACGATCCATGTATCATTTTTGCTTTCCGAATCACTGACCTATATAATGAAATGTGGGAGGCTTAGGAGGCTGAGTATAGACAAAGGATCTCAAGATTTTGTTTAAAATTATTTTGTTTAGAGCATCTTTCGTGCTATATCTAGTTCTTGTCCTTTTTTGAGAACCCGCGGAGGAGGATGTATCTAGGAGAGGGTTTACAGGGTGAAAGGCAAGATGGGATTCAAACTCGAGCCTCTTTGATCCGTAGCCAAGCGATGTATGTCACATCTCATCATATTTGGTTCAAATATGATATGTTTACTCAAAGCAGCATGGGCTATTTCTTTCAGATACCTCACCTAGGCCTACCAAAGAAATTTTAACAGCTCGCAATGTTAAAGGATCCATTAAAGTTCTCCGGTGCATGCAGGGCCCGTCTTAAGCCACTGCAACCTATGCGGCTGCAGTGGGCCCCGCACTTTCATAGGCCCCGCGCGATGCGAATTCTAGCTGTAAATTATTACATTAATCCATTTTAACTTATTATTAAAGGGTTCCTGAAATTATAAAATTTAAGAAAAGTCATGAAAATCTGCTGAAATTATTAAAATCTTCCGAAAAGTGATGCAAATCTCATTAAAGCAGATAAAATTGTCATTTCGGGGGTGTCATTCAATATGGAAAACGCCAATCCAACTTGCGATTTAAAAAAGACGGTATTGTCAGCTTTCATTTACTAAAAATGTAATAATAAGGCGAATTTTAACCAAAGAAGAAGTTTAAATACTTAATTTATTTTAATAGTCACTGGCATACAAATATAGATCTAAATCTATCTCGACTTCTTAAAAAACATCAAAAGCGATATTTCGCTAGTCGATAATAAGTCTAAAAGGCAGATCTGAATGTTTACCGCTTTTTGTTGGAAAACTACTATCTACTGTAGATGTCTCGTAAAGTTAGTAAAGCTAATTTGACAGTGATTTAGTTCTTAGTAAAGTAAAGACGAATCTATTTTCTAATACAAAATCTTAATTATCACTTATTATCCTTATCACAACCCAAATTAGGCCCCGCGCAATCAGTTTCGCATAGGGCCCCGCAATCTGTAGGACCGGCCCTGGGTGCATGTGTAAAGACATGTCTACATCTCCAAAGTATTTTTGCTTTTAAAATTTAAAATGTTTTTTAGGATGAAGAAAAGTTATAATTGTTTAGTCATCAATGCACCTGTAAGGATATAATACCCTTGTACCTAGTGGCAAGCGTGGTCGAGAGGCTAAGCACGTTTGAACTTATGAAGGAGGCTCTAGGTTCGACACCCGACTTAAGCAGAATTGTGTTTACTGAGCGCCTGAAGGCAGCACGGAAAACCTTCTCTCAGATACCCCCCCCCCCCCGGTCTACAAATGAGATTGGACCATAGCTCTCTGAGCCTGCTTTAAGCATGAAAGTATGCTATATAAAAACTATATTTTTTATTTATAATTTACCGTAGACGCCTGAACATTTCTTACGTCCCTTCACAGAGCTTTGACACAACACTCCTTAGGGTCGGATTTAAATTTGACAAGTCCCTAAGCTGTTAGAGATATGGGGCCCCTTGTAAGTCAATGTTTACCATTCTCTTTCTTCAAAATGATTGAAAATATCCCTGTAACTATATTTGGGGGCACCCAGGCTAGCAGGGGCCCTAAGCCATAGTTTACGTTTTCTATATGTAAATCCATCAGTAATTCTCCCTCAAAAGTTAAGGTTTGTGGACTTTTAGTTCGCAGAAAAAAAAGGTTGGAAACTCGTTCCCTACTGAAGTCAGACAAACATCATGCTTCTAGACTAGACTCAAAAACAACATTAATACCTATTTGTTCAAAACGTATTTATATTAGATCTCAATTTCAACTCTCGTGTTTACTTCGCTATGTTATCACATAGCCTTGAGCCTACATTTTATACTTGGTAACAACACTATTTTAAATTTGTTTTGTTTTTACTATTGTTGTTATTTGATTTCTACATGAACTTTCAAAGCTTGTTTTTTTTTATTCATAAAAACATCTTTTTTTTTTGTAATCTTTGCTTCAACTACATAGGTAAATGTCTAATTTCCTGCATTTAAGTTCGAGTCTTATAAATGTATCCAATTCTTAACCTAGAAGAATTAGTTTTGAGAACAAAATAAAATCATCGAAAAATAAAAATTAAGGCAAAATTTTTCAACGCTAATAGCAAATACCCAGATCTAGGGTAAAAAACAAAGCTATGAAAGAAAGGTTCGTCCAGGTCCCTCAGTCGAGAGAAAAAGAACGAGCCGAAAACGTGTCTAATGTCTGGTCGCTAATGTTTGGTGCGGCCCTAAGGTGTACATCGTTTAGCTCTTAGTTTTACGACATCTGATTTTTTTCGGTAATTGACGTGTGCGGAGCTATTGATTGCAGGGTCTTAGATGCAGTAACGCAATTACAGCAGTTACATCCGTGACAACTTTTAGCTTTGGTTATAACGCCCTAGCCCAAACATGTAGGACAGAAGGGGGAGATTCGAACTCGGGACTATCGTGACGACACTAAGAAGGGTATACCGCATGAAGAGAGAAAGAGCAGTGAAACAGAGACAGAATTGCTTTCTGTAGCGCACCTTTCGTGCTTATAGCATGCTCAGGGGCTAAGGTCTAATCTCTTTTGTAGACCAGCAGGGGAAGGGGGAATCTGGGTAAAGTTTCTTTCCTGCATTTACGCCTTAAGCAAACTAAAACGAAGCTCGATTCGGGATTCTAACTGAAGCCACCCTCCTCCCCCTTGATACGCAGCTAAGCGGTTTTTAGCACACAGTCTCACACCGCACATCCTTTTGTTATTAATAAACTATGTTAAAAGCAAAACAAAAGGGAAAAAAATAATTAAAAAGAGTTTTTGTAAAAACACAAACTCAAAATTGCCCCCCTCCCAAGGGGTCCGTTCAGGCAAGTAAAAAGGCAACTTTCAATATTTTCAGCACGAATAAAAAAAGCTCTAAAGTACACAAACTATCAACAACCACAGAGTCTTATCTCCGTCCATAGATAAAGTGAAGACGTGACGTAAAGGTTGTCAATACGATTCTATCGTTAGGCCCGCTGACGACATGGATACGGAGATATACTAATGTCATTATTATTATTATTACATTGCAAATATTCACTTGCATTCAATGAACTGATTGTTATGAGGATATAGTTCAGTGTAAGCCTGGCCTAACGGATGTTATTGAAGGATCATGCAATAATGATTTTATAAAGGGCTAATCTCGCACTCAAGGTTTGGTGTATACGTTTTAAGAAAGAAAAAAAAAGTGGCCTTTGCACCAAAATGTTGCAAGATCTAGAGTATCATGTGGTATTGGAGATCAAAATCTTTTCTAGTTTTTCGCGATATAAATGGGACAAAGCTGCAGATGTCAAGTTTCATCAGAATCGACGTTTTATTTTTTCGCTAGTGGTGAGGCCCACGGCATGCGTGTTTGGAAATTAAGATGGCCACCTTGTGTAAATAGGTTGTGCCCTTCTTTGTTGCCACACTGGAGACATCTTTCAGTAAACCAAATTCCTATAACATGATCTGACAAAATCTAATCACATATGAATCTATTGAATTGGACGGATTGCTGGTTAATCGAGACATCGCTTTATCGTACCGAATCCTAAAGCACCGAAACTAATCACATTATAAAGTTTAATCCGGTTAATTGAGTCAGACGGTTATTGAAACCACAACGATTGCGTCCTGATGTATCCTGGTTGACGAATTCGACCGAATTTTAATGAGGATTTCAAAATGTTTAAAACTCTGTGGTGAAAAAAAAAATCAACTTATTAGAAAAAAAAACTCCCATGTTTATTGTCTAACATTATAACTTCCGGTTTCACTTTCAGATTTATTAGATTAAATGATACATGGAACCTAGTTAATTCATCTTCCTGGCCTGTTTATGGACAATTTTTTAATGATCTTAAAACATAATATAAAAAAAATAATTTTATAACCGGCCGAGCAATGAACTTGGTTACGAGGGTTCAGCGATCAACAATTTTAGACGTATACTAGCTGATACCCGTGCTTCGTTACGATTGAAGAAGTGTGTATATGTTTATATGGACCAGAAAAATTATTATTCATTTTAAAATTCAATGGCCCGATATTCAATCCACTCTCTCATACCACAAACCTTTCTGAAAACTGAAATACAGAAGTCCATTCTTTTTTTTAATCTTTCGAAAGAACACCACTCGAAATTCGGACTCTGCACAAACTCTTCTTTGATCCATCAATTGCAGTCCAAAAGAAAAAAAATGCCCACATTATAACGCCCCTCCCGCACCAAAAACATATTTTTGAATCCTCCGATAAAACCCCATTTAACCTTTCATGAAAGTTATCTAGGTATTAATGTTCAGATGTATCAGTAAGTTAACTAACTAACGATTGTATAAATGTTCCAATATATCAGTAAATGTACCCGTAAGTAAACTAACTGACCAGAGTCCTAATGTTTAGATTTACTAGTAAGCTAGATTGCTAGATAACTAGCCAGTGTCTTAAGTAAGTTATATTACTTGTCAATGTTTGAATGTTCAGATGTCCAAGTAAGCGATAGCACTGGTCAATTTTTAAATGTTCAGATATACTCAATAGTCATCTTACTAATTAATTTTTAAATTTTCAGATGTCCCAGTAAGCCATAGTACTAGTCAATGTATAAATGTTCAGATGTTCCAGTAAGCCATAGTACTAGTCAATGTATAAATGTTCAGATGTCCCAGTAAGTCATTGTACTTCATCTTACTGATCAATGTATAAATGTTCGGATGTCCCAGTAAATCATAGCTCTGGACAATGCCCGAAGACCATATCCATTTCCGTGTCACGTGATTAATCGCCATTAAAAAAACAACAACAACAACAAAAAACGCTGGGTCTAATGTAGCCTATCCTCTGTGAATTCGTCATGCGATGTGAGCAGCTGAAATGTCGAGGGTCGGATATGGCCCACGGACCGTAGTCTGTGCATTTTTTATTAAAAGTTATGTTAAACGTGTATACGGCCGAGCCCTATAACTAAAAACGGAAATGAAACGTAATGGAAACTACCCATAGAAAAACTTTGTATTTATTTTTACTTGTTTTGTACTTGGGTTATTTCCTTTGTTGATAACGGAAGTGGATAATTAATGGGAGAACGATGGACAGGAGACCCTTGAGATGAAAGCTCCAGACAAGATGGTGGCAAGAGTTTCTTAATGAAAGAGAGACTCTGAGCTCAAGATCTACTCAGAAAAAAAACGTGTGTGTGTGTCTGTGTTTGTATGTCCGCTCATGTGTGTTTTTATATATATGCATGCTAAATAACGCTAAACACAACAAAATTGGGGGCGTTTAATAAAAATAAAAAAAAAACAACTAAAAATGGAACGAATTAATTTGAAAGAGGGAGACATGGGAAAGACATAAATAAACAAGATTACAAAGAGAGTTTGTGTTACACAAACTCAGAGGCGGCCACCGTCGAAGTCGGATCCCTGTCGGATCTGCCTATTCACAAAGAATATTCAAGAGGTGATTTAATGTTGATGGTCAAAAGTAAAAATGTTTCAAAGACGTTCATTTGCCGTTTGTAAAAAATGTTTTTTTGTTTTTGTTTGACATGTTTCGGGTGTTCCTTCTAAGTTTAAAATAATTCACTTCGCGCTGAACGATTGAAATGGAGGATGGCAACAAACGGGGTATGAACCCTGCCTGGTCGATTAGTCTGCGTGCTGGACTGTCGTTCGGATTTATCGATGGTCCCTGGTTCAAACCCTGCATGCTCCCATCCCCCGTCGTCCTACGGGAGGTTTGTAATTAAAAAGCAAAAACAGAAAAGAATAGATATATCGTGCTTTTACTTCGATGTCTCAGCACAGTTAGGCCTATCAACAGAGATATCGTGCTTTTACTTCGATGTCTCAGCATAGTTAGGCCTATAAACAGAGATATCGTGCTTTTACTTCGATGTCTCAGCACAGTTAGGCCTATCAACAGAGATATCGCATTTTAAAAAAAATGGAACTAGAATGAGGATGTAGATCTACCTAAATTAAACTTCTGATTTAGCACTCTTAAGATCTATATCTACTAGATCTAGATCTAAAATATTAACTTGGAATAATGTAGCTGTAATTTAGATAAGATTTGTGTAAAACAAATATCCTAGATAATCTATCAATAGACAATGCAACATTAAATGTAAAAATAGTATCTTATCTTATCTAGTAGATTAGTTTTAGTCTATTCTAACATTGCAATATGGATCAAAACGTTTGGACATCAAAATCTACACTTTAAGTCTAGAAATTTAAATTCTACATCTTAATCGAGTCTATATTAGTCTAAACTAGATCTAGAAATTCTAAATCTAGACTCTAAAATAATTTTAATTAGAATATAAATCCAGATCTTGATATACTGTAATAAAAATCTAGATCTAGTTTAAAAAATCTAGATTAGAGCTAAATCAAGATATCATTCCTTTTTTAAATGCGAGTCACATAACAAGGCTTAATAAACATTACTATACCGAGTTCTTTTAGCATTTCATTTGAAGAATTAATTCCATATAACGTCAAAGGGAAAAAAAAAACACTACGTCACACGGCGTAGCTAGACTAAAAATCGCCTTCATAAATACGAGTCATTTATCGAGTGTTCATAGACATTGGTGCACCGAGTGCGTTCTTTTAGCATTTCATTTAAACAATTCATTCGATGTAACGTCAAAGGAAAAAAAAACCACTACGTCAGACGGCCTAGCTAAACTAAAAATCGCCTTCATCAATACGAGCCATTTATCGAGTGTTCATAGACATTGGCGCACCGAGTGCCTTCTTTTAGCATTTCATTTAAAGAGCTCATTCCATATGACGTCAAAGGGAAAAAAAAATCCATGACCTCACAATAGGCTAGTACCGGTACCATAAAAAAATGTCTTTATTTACACGAGATATTTAACGAGGGTTCATAGACATTGGTGCACTGAGTTCTAATAGAATTTATTTAAAGCGGATTAAAGCCGCATTGTTTTTGCGTTTTGTCTGTCAGTCAGTCTGTCCGTCATCTTAATATAAAAAAACCCAACTAAAAGCTATTAAAAATTGATTAACCTTTATTTTACGTTTCAAAACATCGCAATAATTTTAGGTATGAACACAATTGATTTGAGTTTATATAATAGATTGTTCCGGATGTTTTTATAAATAGCAAAAGAAAAAGAGAATTCCAGATAAATGTAATACGTTAATTAAATTTGTTGGATGGTCTCGTATTAAAATTAAAAGAACTACAGCCTTTTGGAGAGATATTCATACCATACTTTGGTGTTTGGATGTTGTTTTCCTTAAAAATCGGAACATAATATTAACGATAATTAGATTTTTTTATGGTTTAGGTAGAAAATTAATTGTACTGTAAGAGAGAATGAATTAAAATATTTTTCCTAAAAATCCGGAATAACATTTTTTCTTAAATGAGAAGATTATTTGTTTATTAATTAGAAGAGGGAGTTTAAACAGTTATTTGGCGTTAGTAGATTTTTAAATAAATTTGGACATCTCTAGCGACGATTTGTAAGAAAATGTAATGTAAGTCGATTTCTTTTCAAAACAAAATCTGGAACATTCTTTATCGATTACTAAACTTTTATGTTATGTTTCAGCAAGAAATTTAAATGTCTAAAAAGTGATTTTCAGTAATCAATTCTAGTAAATTACTTTTTTTAAAGCCCTGAGCAACCTATTGTCGATATTTTTAAAATTTGTTTAAGATTAAATTAGGAACAATTTGATATCGATAATCAAATTATAGTGACGCATTGTCAAATAATATACGTGTAATATTAGTCAATTATGCGATTTCAAACAATCATTTGACATAATTCATTTTTATAAAACAGTATCCGGAACATTTTTACACTTAATGAAATAAAAGTCAGTAAAGAGATTTTGATTTAGCATTAATATGCATTTTACATAAAAAAAGGAACAGCATATTATTGATAATGTGTTTTTGCAACGTTTAAGCATGGAAATTTAATGTAATATAAGTTAGAAGAGCAAACAAACATTTGTTGGCGTTGATTAGTATTGCACGAAAAAATCCGGAACAATCAATTTAGATACTTAAAACTATTGAGATGTTACGGGAGGAACATTAAGGGAAAATCAGATTTTCAATAGCTTTTAGAGTTGTTGTTTTTTTTTAATCTAATCGTGACGGACAGACCTACCGACAGACAAAACGCAAAAAAATAAACCTTTTTTATTCTGTTGAGGGCACTAAAAAAGTTTAAGAAATTAGTTTTGCATTATGTCGAGGCCGGGCTTTACTCTACTACACGAAAGTCGCTGCATAAAAAGTCTATTTTAAAAAAATGTGCGTGATATTTACATACAAAGTGCATTCTTAGCCTTTATAAACAAACATTAATGTTTTCTTTTAATTTTAGCAGCTAGTTGACCAGAAAAAACACCTTTAATTAATACTTATATTTGTTGTAAACATTTCTAGTACATTGTATAAAAATATTTGACTTAGTGATACTGACAATAAGTATATGTTGTACACTATTGTTAGCATATTGTAACATTGCCTCCCTAAAATTTACGTTATTGTTTTAGAATTGGTTTTATTTTTATGAAAAAATCGCTTGCATAATTAATTTTATAAATAAAACGGTTTGCTTTTAGAAAACCAAAAGTAGCCGTCGCACCTAAACTTTTCAAGCCGCATTTAATGGTGAAATAATATTTTTCATATCTTTTCGAGTTTTCGAGATCTAAGTGTGACAGACGGACAGACGGACATTTTGCAAAAACCTAATAGCTGCTTTTTCCCCTTTACGGAGGCCGCTAAAAAGAGAGAGTGCAGTAAAAAAAAAAAACGAAGAGAGAGAGAGAGAGAGAGAGAGAGAGAGAGAGAGAGATGATATGTCTGTTTTAAGTACGCAATTTGTAATAGACTAATGTTTATTTATGTATTAATAATCGCTGCCAGTTTTGTTTTGTTTCTGTCCTTGTGAAGTCAGCAACGAAGTCCGACTTTGTAATTGTACATATTTCGATATAAAAGGGGGAGGCGTTCACTTTGACGATTACTGTGTTTCGTGCCTATTTTCGTGATGGCTTCATGTTCAGATTGTGTTTACAAATATATTTAATGGCACACACATAATCACTTGCCGGGGAAAATATAAAGAGACTTAAATACATTGAAGAAACTTCAATACTTTTTTTCTTTCTTTTAATGAGCTCCTTCAAAACAACAATTCGATAATTCTTAATTATATATAT
>JAZGLO010000895.1:0-87642 GCA_036873155.1 Biomphalaria sudanica
GCAATGTATAGCAAGTGAACGCCTGGTCACTTTATTGAACAATATGCCTATTTAAATTCGTGCTGAGTAGTGTAAATAAAAAAAAAAGGTAGGCCATATTTATTTCTTGATAAACTACATGTAAATAAGTTTAATAAATTAATTCACACAAATAAAGGAGCAGATTGTAATGTTATGTTAGGTTATATGTTAGGTTACATATGATATGTCATATCTATTATGCTATATGATATTGTATGTTATGGTTAGGTTATTTTAAGTTAGGCTAGGTTGGATTAGGTTATGATATGTTCTACATGTTACAAAAACCAAAAGAAAAATCTTACTCTGGAATAAATGTAACCTAACACAACTACACCAAGCTGCATTAAACTTTCAACAAACATTCTTATTAGAAAAAGACATTAACCAACAAGTCGATGACCTCTGGAATTTCATTAAAAACCATCTTAAAAGCATTATAGAAAATCATATACCAACTAAATACACATCAAACAAAATAAATAAATGCTGGTTTAATAATAGACTAAAGAAGCTTTGTAAACAGAAGGAAAACCTATATAGAAAATTTAAAGCAACCAAGGCAGAAAGAGTTTACAAAAAGTATATAAAAATTAAACACCTAACCCAAAAAGTAAGCAGACAGCTGCAGAGTGAATACATAAACAATGTAATATCTAAAGATAACAACAAAAACCTATGGTCATACATTAAGTCTAAGAAAATGGAAACAACAGGCATAGCGCCATTAAAAGATGAACATAACATAATACATAATGATAATGAAACTAAAGCAAACATCCTAAATAAATACTTTGCATCAGCATTCTCAGCCCCAGGAGACAAAGACATATTTCTTAATTTGAACCAAGTAGACAACATAGAAGATTTAGTAGTACAAGAAAATGGAATTAAAAAACTATTAGCCAACACCAAACCAAATAAAGCGTCTGGACCTGATGGTATTCCAGCTAGATTACTCAAAGAACTAAGCAATGAGCTAGCCCCAGTGTTCAAAATACTCTTTCAAGCATCGCTTAACCAGGGCAGAGTACCAAATGACTGGAAAGAAGCTAATGTCACCCCCCTATTTAAAAAAGGAGAAAAATCTGATCCAGGAAACTACAGACCAGTATCACTTACCAGCATCACATGTAAAATACTAGAACACATAATATGTAGCAACATCATAAACCACTTAGACAAACATAATGTCCTCACACCATACCAACATGGCTTTAGGAAATATAGATCATGTGAAACACAACTTATAGGACTAATTGATGATTTTTCAAAAGGTTTAGATAATAGTGAACAAATAGATGCTATCTTACTAGATTTTTCCAAGGCTTTTGACAAAGTTCACCACCATAGTTTGCTTAAAAAATTAAAATATTTCGGCATTAACGGTCCACTGCATCATTGGATTAAAGATTTTCTGATAGGGAGAGAACAAACTGTAATAATAAATGGCTCTAAATCAACACCAATAACAGTAAACTCAGGTGTACCTCAAGGAACAGTCTTGGGTCCACTACTATTTTTAATTTACATAAATGATTTACCAAATTGCATTAGTTCAGGAACAAAAGTCAGATTAATTGCAGACGATTGCATAATATATAGAACACTAAAAACAACACAAGACACAGATATTTTACAAAGAGAATTAGATGAATTACAGAAATGGGAATCAAATTGGAGCATGTCTTTCCACCCAGAAAAATGTCAGTTGTTAAGAGTAACAAAAAAACTAAAACAAATTAATTCCACTTATCTTATTCATGGCAAACCAGTAACACAGACTAAAAACGCAAAATACCTAGGTGTTATAATAAATGAAAAACTGTCATGGAATACACATATTGATGAAACTATAAAAAAATCAAACAAAGCATTAGGGTTTATTAAAAGAAATTTCTATAAATCAAATAAGAACATAAAACTAAAATGTTATTTAACCTTGGTTAGGCCAATAATAGAATATGCATCCACCGTGTGGGACCCCTCAACTCAAGAAAACATTAAGAAACTGGAACAAACACAAAATAGAGCAGTGAGATTCATAACAAACGAATATTCACATTTGACTAGGGTAACACCATTAGTAAAATCACTAAATTTAGAAAGCCTTCAGGACAGAAGACTCAAAAGTAAAGTAGCAATTATACATAAAACACTGAACCATAATCTTCAAATACAAAAACAAAATTTAATAAAAAATACTCTGAAAGACACAAAAATAAAGGCACAATCCTCGTCCCATATGCTAGGACAAATTTGTACAAATACTCCTTCTTCCCTAGTGCTATTAGAGCATGGAATGGGTTGCCTGAGCTAGCCAGAAAAACCAGTGACTTGGCAGAATTTAAGTCATTGGTTA
This sequence comes from Biomphalaria sudanica, assembly GCA_036873155.1. Classification (NCBI taxonomy): domain Eukaryota; kingdom Metazoa; phylum Mollusca; class Gastropoda; family Planorbidae; genus Biomphalaria; species Biomphalaria sudanica. The sequence continues at coordinate 2,384 of JAZGLO010000895.1, forward strand.
ATATGCATGACTAAATGCATGACGCGTAGGACGTAATCATCTTCTTTTTTGAAGTAACGTCTGTATTATATAAGATAAGAAGATAAGATGTTACGTTCTGTGAAGTGTTAGGTTTAGGTAAAGATCAAGTGGAGCTAGATCACGTGACACGTTGCTGTGCAAACAAATGTAGACCTATTTGTCTCCAATGATGCTACAAATGTTACATACATGCTATTATTATTTTTGTTGGAGAAATAACGTGATTTTCATTTCCTGGCGCTGTCATGGTCTTAGGGATGTTTAGCTATTTATTATAATTATAATAATATTATTATTTATCATTATTATTTCACCGCTGTTCGTTAGGTCTTATGCTTCAGAAGATTATTGTAGGCCTACTTCTAAGTCGTATGCAAGTATCTTAAGGGATAGACGTGACAGAAGGGGGCTGGGAGAGGAGGGTGGCCGAGGTTGAGGGCCATCAAGTAATTTCAAGGCCTCCAAGAACAGACCTGCCACGTCTTCCCCTTGTCCTGTACGGTCGTGAAATATTTACTCATGCCTTAAGGAAAATCACTTCTGAATACTTCATTTTATTAACACCGGTGTACCCCTTTCCTTTTTCACCCCTTTTATTATAACCGCCGGCTTCGTGTTCCGTTATGGTGAATGACACTCCAGGGTTTGTTATTTCTGTATTACACAGCGGTGTTGATAGACTCTCAGATTTGGCTTTCACGATTTCTTTTTTTCCATAGCTGCACTATCTTTAAAACTAACCCCCCCCCCCCTAAATCATCTTGATGAAAAAGAAGGAAAAAAAAACGATGAATACAATAAATGAAGAGGACTAGAGCTGTGTCTTGAATAGAATGAACAGACTGCTGAAAACATTTTGTTCAAATAGAAAGAAAGCAATAGACTCAGCAGATAATGAACAGAAACGAAGCGCCCTCGTTGATAAGCTCCTAGAGTGAATTATGATTTGATCAGATTCACCATTATTCCTTTTATAGACCAATACGACCGGCAAAAGGATTTAGATGTAGCGTCTATAGGAGGCTTGTCGGGGACGCTATTATTAAACAATTTAAAGCTCCCCCCCCCCCAGTTTTTCATGTTAGGTAGTAGTACTTCGTATTTAAGCGTCGTTTGATTATACCAGTTGACCAGAGCTCAGTGAAAAGGAGCAAGGCAAAGGAATTCTCTGTTCAATTTATTTGACTGAACGACTTAGTGGAGAGATATATAGATTTAAGTGTTGCAGGTTGGAACTGCTAAATAAATTACCACTCCTATAGGTCACTTGGAGTTCGATAAATCTGTTTGTGTGGGAGGGGTTACTGGGATGCAAACAAAGGGCTACAACACTTTTTTTTTTATATAAGAGAAATAATGGCCGTACAGAAAAAGCGCCGAAAGAGTTTTACTGATAAAATCGTATGACAATGCACTAAGAAGTCTCTTTTGCTTAGTTTGGAGAGGGATTATTTACTCTTTTTTTTTTTTTCTGCAATAGAAATAGAAAGAAAATTGGGTGTAACTGCTCTTTATTGTTATTGTTTTATCTGTCAGAGTTTCTCAGTGCAATAGTGTTTGTTCGAAGAAATCTTAGTATTACATCGTATTTGTGTATAACATTGTATTTATGTGTTATTTCGCAAGACTCTCATAAAAATCTGACTCATCAACTTCTACAACTTGTTTCTTGCACATAGACAATGTCAATAGCTTGGTTCACGTGATAATAGAAACCCCGCGTGATCTATTTATTTTGCCTTGATAAAAATAGCCTATTCTTTTTTTATTATTATTATTCTTTGGTTAATTTTTACTGTTTGATTTGCGTACGTTAGAAGGATCAACTTAGGCAGTTGTGGATTTCCTTAAAATATAATTTAGTTGAACTAAATTTTAGAAATTCGCTTACTTTGTCTGGTGCTTTATTTTTATTCTTCAAGGGGTCCTAATAGGATAGTCTGGAGGCAATTAGATCATCACATCTTTCACAGTGCACATTTCATTATGGCCTAAGATATTAAATCTGCTTATCATGTTTCTACAGGATCTTACCCAACAAAGAGCCCAAATAGTAATTAGTCAATATTATTTAGAGGCTGTGAAATGGTCATTGTCTTCTCGCGTACTAACAAGTTTAAAAAGGAAGAGTAAGATATGCTTAGCAAAGAGAAATTTAAAAAAAAAATTATATTCCTAGTCACAGTAACAAAAGCCTTGGTGAAATCAGTTGGTAATATCAAAGCAATAAAGGAACACATTTTATTTTTTAGATGTGAAGACACAACCCTAATCTCTGTCTCCCGTGTTTTTGAGTTTGATCTTGGTTAATCGTTTATTTTAAGTATACAAAGACTCATGTTGCCATGACGACATGAAACCACCTCTTCTTTCCTAAAGAATGTCAGAACCAAGGGCCGTTATTGAACAAACAAAATAAAATATTCCTACCTTCTCAGAAGTCCAAACACAAGAGCTTTGGTTGGAAAGAAATATTCTGCCACTCAGCCAGCAGACTCTCTCAAGAGTTTGGGAAATGCTTGAGGTAAGCCTGAGGTGAGGATATCAGTGTTGATTAACATGAAGGAATTATAAAAAAACTCTAGGTATAAGTATAAGCTATAGACACCAAATTAGATGTTAAATCTTACGCCATCTTGGTTGACAACAACAGTTACAAGGGATGCTACTCCCAAACACCGAGTGGTGCAACCTATATAAAAAGCACATCAACAATCAGTACTCCTTTAAAACGCCTAGGCTCCATCGGCTAGCAGTGACCAAAGTACAACAGCCGATTCGGGGTCCGTGGTTCGAATCCTTTTTGGGGGTTATCTATACTTCACCATATTTTCTTCACCCTTTTCTTTCAACCTTGGTACCTGCTATTGGTGTTGCTATTAATAATAATAATAATATTAACATTAAAAACCTAATGAAGAGAGACAATATTGAGACACGCATTGTAGCAGAAGAATTTTTTTTGTTAAACTTGATATTTACACGTATTTCGTTGTTCTAGGAACCATAATACCTTAGATGTTTTATATTACTCAACATTTGATGGCTTTGCTCAAAGGGCGATGTGCCGACTAAAGATCAGAGCGTCATCATCCACTTCCCAATCTACATATCCTGTGAATCCTCAGGTCTCTTGAGTAGATATGTCTTTTGACTGCTACTAGAAACCAGGTCCTTGTAAGCAGACATTTCAGCGCTTGTCATCTTTTTCTTCTATTTAATCTTCTAGCAACTCAACACTATTTGTCGAAATGGGACAGATCTGACGAACAAATACACACGAAACCTCTTGCAAACAGGCACACACACACACACGCTTATACATGGACAATCTCACCTGAAAACCTCATGAAGAATTCAAAGTCTATGTGTGAAGACATAAGTTCAACTCGCTCGAATCGCTCCACTTGAAGAGAAAAAAACTTAAGCGATGCTTTCACAATTAGCTCAGATCAATCTACACTTAACTCTAGCCTCTCATTCGTCATTCACATTTAACTCTGCGCTGTTTCAAGTGCTTCTTATTGTCTTCCTTATTTTGAAGCCAAGTGATTTGGGGCAGGAAGAAGGGGTTTTTTGGTCTTCTTTTTCCTTTCAATTTTTTGTCTTTTAATTTCGGTTCTTTCGTATCGCTATTTAAGGGCAACAACAACTACTTACCGGGTTAACAGCTTCAGGCTTCAATACGTCCCTAGACTAAAGTGATCGGCCCTACACTTCATAGCCCTGGCCAGAGGTACAGCGAAGACTTCGAATACAATAGCTGTCACAGGGCTGTCAAAATAGTCTCTTTTGACGAGATTTCGCTATTCTGACATGTTGGGACGGGGAGAAATGGGAGCGGGTTGAGTTCATGACATTACCTATGCTACGGTTGTCTCTTTTATTAGAAAGACCCCACGCCCTTCTCTTTTTTTTTCATCCGTACTTCTAGTTAAGACATATCGCTCGCTATTAACAAGAAGCCCATTTCGTTATTTTTTTGCATTAATGTGTGTATGTTTATACGCTGGAACAGGGTTTGTGATGGTGGGAGCCCAAACAGAAAGTCCCCAAACTGTGACAAATGCTTGCACTGGAATCAACAAGAGAATTATCCGTGCTATATTCCATTGACTGAGCGGGAAAGATTTGAAGCGAGTTGTTAACTTCTGCCTGAGTGAATAGCTCGCCCACAATCTCGTCAGGTGCGAAGGGAGATAACACTGAAAAGATTTCAATAATAATCAACACTCGACGTAAAGCAGACGACAGAATGAAACAAGTTACACAAAAACATGCCATTCCTGACATATTTGTCTATTTCTCTTATTTAAACATACCTTTTATTTAGCAGTCTCTACCCAATGTCTCTTATACACTACTTTTATTTATTGTTGATCTTCCTGTATTTATTTTTTATTTCTGCACCTCCTTTTTCATTGATTTCATTTTTTTTGTTAAAAAAATCATTCACGTACGTACGAGGTTTATGTTGAAAACAGAGGGAATGGGGAGGGGAATTACACAAAGAGCAGGGGGCTCTCAGGGCTTGTAAAGACCCCGTGGATCCAGGGAGGGTTAGGGTGACAAAGGTTTTTTTTAAAAAAAAAGAAAGAAAAAAAATTCCAGTCAATTGGATGGCCCTGTCTATGTAAAGCGTTATGGAGCTTTGGCGCAGGTGAGTGCAGAGGTGTACATGGCATGCTTTTAATACAAGTTTTAAGAACTGGTTTCTCTGGAGATAAAGTGACTATCTCCATTCGAGCAAAGGGACTAGGTGCATATAAAATATTAAAAGCGCAACTTTAAAAAAAAATATTAGAAAAACATTTTTACCATCGCCTGTACAGTGCACGGTTAGGATTGGTCTTCTGAAAGCGAAATCTTTTGTTTTATTTTAATCAACTAGAAAATGTTTTTACATACGTATACACCATACGATTTTATAGTTATATATAAAACAAACGATTACATTAGTATGATTAATATGCACTTCCTCAAGGGCTGTGTGTTTGTATGCGTAACAGCTAACTATGGTATTCCGAAACATGTCCATATACTTTTTCAACAAGATTTTAAAAGAATTTTAAAATGAGACTACAATTCCATATCTGGAAACATCTACAAATCTGTTGTACCGGTATCTCACTCTCTCTATTTATATTGATTTTATCAACTTTCCCTTCCGTAAAAACTGTATCTCTAACGTTAATATTATTTATAGGTTACAGCCGTCTGACATTATATAGTAGGATAAACCCTTGATTAATGCCATTCATTTTGTACATGGCAGCACAGTTAATAAGTGAACATTCTTATTTTCAGAGCTCATAATTTTGCATTAAATTTGAAATTAATTAAGGGTAACATAGCTCCAGACCAATGGACTTCATTCACCAAAAACAAACGGTCACGTGATAATATTGATAAAACAACGAAAAAAAAACTATCACGTGATAACCATTGTTGATTAAAATTAGATCGTAATATGTATAGAAGAGATAGAGAATCACGTGGCTCCATATTCACATGAACAAGATGTAAGGACTAAGCCCAGACCGTTAGATACTTGAATTAAGTTTAATGCATAAAGGTCACAGTCGAGTCTCTGTCCTTAATAAGATGTTGTCACCCTGAATTCCTAACACCAACTGACTAATAACATTAATAAACTGAAACCCACTAGTCCGTGACGTCACTAAATGTCGCGTTGAAAGTCCATCAACTATGATGCGTCTCAATACTAAGTGTCTAGCAACACATATACAAGGACGCTATATCTAAAGACCACTGTTGTAAACTAAATGAAAAGAAAATATTTTACACTACAAGTAGAAGTGCCAGTGGCGTAGCTAGGGTGAGGGGAGGAGGGGGGAGAATTTGAAATCCCCCCGGGTCTCCACTTAAGGGGGCCCCAGATGAGTGTTTTTTACATTAAATATTACGCAAAATGCAGCAAAATGCCCCCAAAGAGGTCAAGCCATCCGGGCCCGCAAACGATAAAAAAAAATCCTAGCTACGCCCCTGAGAAGTGCTTAGAAATGTGATTCTGCTGCGCACAGACAAAACTATTGCTATACATCCGTCTACATTGCAATTCAGTGCACACCGGTTCTCCCAAAAAGATGACTATTTATAGATTTGCCGCAATTTAGTACAATCCCCATCCCCATAGCATGCATTCAGCAGACGTGCCAATCACGTGATATACCAGGGTCAACGAATGAAAGACGAACATACTTTTAAAGTAGAATCTGTTTGTATCAATGTATGTGGGTGCGAATTTTTTTTCGGGGGGGGGGGGTCATAATAAAGGGAAGAGGGAGTCCTACACTAAGCTAAAGAAAACAAATAAATCAAGGTAAAGCCATATCAAATCCAATGTCCCACTGTCCAGTTTCTAAATGAGCCTGGCCGCTGCCAGTAATGGTCAGGGATGGCCCATAAGTCTCCGACGCCTGAACACAGACAAGTCGTCCACTATACTACACGACCAAGATAACTGTCTGACAACACCGCGTGAGTTTGGGCCTCGGCCGAGGAGAAAAGACAACTGGATCCCGCTAAGACAAACATATGAAAGGGTGCTTGACAAGGAGGGGGGGGGGCCTCTTTGATCTGGCTGGGGCTTACCGAGCTACAAGCTGTTGAGTACTAATTTAGGATGACAGCCCCCTCAAAGATCAGAGAGCTATAATGTGTCGTCTGATGTTCTTGCATGTAGTCATTATGAGGTCAAGGAATTCGGGTCAAAGCAGGACTCGATCAGCGTTACTGAAATGTACACTTAAACTACCAGCCGCCACAGAGGGCAGCCTTTTTACGAAATAGATCTAATAGCAATTCTCGTTTCAATCGTATATAATGTTTTGTTTCAGAAATGTATATTTTATATCGATAAATATATGAAATGTGATTTCAAAAGCGTAAATTAAAACATTTTTGTAACATCAAGGCGTTACGTTTTACTATTTAGGATTGAAAAACGAATTGTACTATCAAAAATACTTTTTAAGACAGAACCCGATAAAAGGGAATAGTTCCACTGGATGTTTTTTGTATTAGGCAAGTGTTCGTTTTTGGTAGTGTTTAGAGTAGGGGCTCTTTCCTTCCATGTGTTTATCAGCTACGTCCCTGCGTATGTTTTAAAAAAATAATTTTGTATTCATTTTTATTTTTAAAACCAACCTTCTTTCTCCTAGAATCCTGGTAATTACCAAGTCAACATTCTGGCTAGCTGTCTACTGGTACATTAAATACATCATGTTGATATCCCGGCTCTACGATGTCGCTAACGCCTGAACCATCTCATTATTGGCCAGTCACATTAAAAACACGGCATCGTATCTACACCAGTCACACGCCCCTTTTAAGCAGAAACCACGCATTAAGCACCGGCATTTTGCGCTTTTTTTTTAAAGCCTGCATTTTTGTGAAAGCTCATTTCCTTTGATGTCCTTGTTCAGCATCGAGTCGAACAACAAAGCCATTGTCTATAACATGACAAAGACATTGTCTAAGTCATGACAAAGACATTGTCTATAACATGACAAAGACATTGTCTATAACATGACAAAGACATTGTCTATAACATGACAAAGACATTGTCTATAACATGACAAAGACATTATCTAAGACATAGCAGTAGGCAATCGTGGTGGTCGTACGTGTAGATTAAATGCCTGTAAAAATAAAACAAACTGCAAGAATCAATTCCAGCTCTTGGCGACACAGATCTACTTCTTGGCGACACAGATCTACTTCTTGGCGACACAGATCTACTTCTTGGCGACACAGAGCTACTTCTTGGCGACACAGATCTACTTCTTAGCGACACAGAACTTCTTCTTGGCGACACAGCGCTACTTCTTGGCGACACAGCTCTACTTCTTGGCGCGCAGCTCTACTTCTTGGCAACACATCTACTTCTTGGCGACACAGCTCTACTTCTTGGCAACACAGATCTACTTCTTAGCGACACATCTACTTCTTGGCGTGCAGCTCTTCTTCTTGGCGACACATCTACTTCTTGGCGTCACAGATCTTCTTCTTGGCGACACGAACTTCTTCTTGGCGACACAGCGCTACTTCTTGGCGACACAGCTCTACTTCTTCGCGCGCAGCTCTACTTCTTGGCAACACATCTACTTCTTGGCAACACAGATCTACTTCTTGGCGACACAGCTCTACTTCTTGGCAACACAGATCTACTTCTTGGCGACACATCTACTTCTTGGCGCGCAGCTCTACTTCTTGGCAACACATCTACTTCTTGGCGACACAGCTCTACTTCTTGGCAACACAGATCTACTTCTTGGCGACACAGCTCTACTTCTTGGCAACACAGATCTACTTCTTGGCGACACATCTACTTCTTAGCGCGCAGCTCTACTTCTTGGCAACACATCTACTTCTTGGCGACACAGCTCTACTTATTGGCAACACAGATTTACTTCTTGGCGACACAGCGCTACTTCTTGGCGACACAGATCTACTTCTTGGCGATACAGATCTACTTCTTGGCGACACAGATCTACTTCTGTTGACTTCGTTATGGAGGCGATACGTTTCTTTGATGGTGCTTATATTATTTCTTGCACTATCTATCTATCTATCTATCTATCTATCTATCTATCTATCTATCTATCTATCTATCTATCTATCTATCTATCTATCTATCTATATCTAGTATATCTACCTGTCAACCTCTATCTATCTATCTATCTATCTATCTATCTATCTATCTATCTATCTATCTATCTATCTATCTATCTATCTATATCTAGTAAATCTACCTGTCAACCTATCTCTATCTATCTATCTATCTATCTATCTATCTATCTATCTATCTATATCTACTCTGTCAACCTCTATCTATCTATCTATCTATCTATCTATCTATCTATCTATCTATCTATCTATCTATCTATCTATCTATCTATCTTTCTATCTATATCTAGTAAATCTACCTGTCAACCTATCTCTATCTATCTATCTATCTATCTATCTATCTATCTATCTATCTATCTATCTCTCTCTCTCTCTCTCTCTCTCTCTGTGTATATATATATATCATGGGCGTAGCCAGGATTTTTTTCGTGGGGAAGGATTTTTCTCCCTCTCCCACCGCGATATATTTAATATACATATATATATGTGTGTATGTGTGTATATAATTTATCTTTATTACATTCTGACTCTTCATTCTTACTAAAGACGTTTATTATACACTAAAATAGTTTCTTCCTGGAGTTAGTGGAAAATTTGTAGACTCCCCGCCCTTGACAGTAATGGGGTCTGGGGGAGCGCTGTGAGCCCTGAAGAGGCGCCTTCGCCCGAAGCCCCGCCGCTAAGCACTATTTGCGGTATTGAAAGCCTAAAAATGCATATTCTGAGGTATCTAAAGTGCATTATTCTGCTATTAAAAGTTTATTTCAAAACCAGTGATATTCTTACTGACTTAGATCCTCCAGAGCCGTTCGGCTCATTGGGCGGCAAGCTGTTTCCACAAAATCTGTCACTGGCAATGTCTGAAGTCTCTTCCCACCTGCTCTGAGGACCTCTATGAAACTGTTGCGTGAAGTTGTACTAGGATGTTCCTGTTTGCGATTTCCTCGTGATGGCCTCCATGTCATCGCAACTCTTATTATGCGTAATTCATTTTGTCGGAATACATGTCCCGCAAACCTCATGCGACGCTCTGTCACAACCTTACCAATGGGTCGACTCCCTGTTCGGCATAGCATTTCCTTGATTGAGACCCGATCTCTATTACTGACTCCTAAAATCCGTATTATCTATCTTTGTTTAGCCACATTTAGTCCTTTTCAATTTCGGCAGATGACTATCCACTGCACTTTATTAATGCAGTCCAGCCACTGGACCTCTCTTGGCAACGCTCTTGGAATTTTTTTTTTAACAAATTCAAAACCCCATTTAGCTACGCTCATAGAATTTGTCGAGTGTAGTTTGTTTTAGAATAATATTGAAGAGGGGTTTTCAACCTCAAAACTCTATGTAGGGGGATTTTAAACTCAAAAACATCTGGAGTGGTTTTAAACTAAAAAAAAAGCCATTTGGAGGAGGGGGTTTTAACTCAAAACTCCCCTTTGGCTTGGCTAAGCTCAAAGAATTTTAGTGTGTATTTTCCTTTTTTTTTATTGAAGTGGTTTTTTTTCGCTTCAAACCCCGATGAAGGGGGGTTTAAACTTAAAACCCTTTTTGTTACTCTCTAAGATTTTTGAGTGTTTAATTTGCTTTTGTTATATTGATGGGGTATTTTTTTTTAGCTTCAAGCCCCACTGAAAGGGGGTTTAAACTTAAAACCCCTTTGAATACGCTCAAAGATTTTTGAGTGTGTAATTTGCTTTTTTTTTTATTGAAGAGGTATTTTTTAACTTCAAACCCCACTGGAGGGGGGTTTAAAAAATTAAATTTAAAACCCCTTTATTTACGCTCAAAGATTTTTGAGTGTGAAATTTCCCTTTTTTTTATATTGAAGAGGTATTTTTTAGCTTTAAACCCCGCTGAAGGGAGGTTTAAACTCAAAACCCCTTTGGCTACGCTCATAGCATTTTCAGTGTGTAATTTGCTTTTTTATATTAAAGAGGGGGTTTTATAGTAAATTTCGGAGGGGTTTTTTTAAAAATCAAAATCTTCCTTAGCTATGATGTTGGAATTTGGGGATTGTCGTTTTCATTATATTATTTTTTGTTTGTTTTGTTTTATAGAAGAGGAATTTAACTGCAAACCCCCCTGGTAGGGGTTTTTCAACTCAAAACCTCTGGCTGCGCTGGGGCAAGTAATGGTTTAGTATTAAAATCTCACCTAAAATAAACAAAATCAAAGCAAAAAATCTGTTACTTAAGTCCGTCTCCCCCTCCCCCCCATTTCGGGGGAGGGGGGTTGAATCCCTCCCCCCCGGCTACGCCCATATATATATGAGAAAGCCATTAGATTCAGACTCGGAGACAATTGCTACTCAATCAAAGTTGAAAAATAAATGTTGTCCAATGTTTGGCTTAATTTGTTATTCTTTCCTATTCGTCCCGAGTTTGTTGCTAGTGTTAAGTGTGCCTGCACCACGTGCCCACAGTTGAATCATTCCGATGGAAAATAAAGTGAACAATTATTTTCTAATAAATATTTGACAAACTTCTTCATCTTTCCAGTTTCTTCTAAGGAAAAAAAATACAATAAAAGCTTCGATTTACAAGATGGCCTTCACCTCGCCTTAAGACTCTTTTAAAAAGAAAGCGACAAATGGTCTGTTGGAGTTTGACATTTTCTAAAACATACACCAGACAGAAACTAAACACACACACCAGACAGACACACCAGACACACACAGAGCGAATGTGCAATAAATAATAAAGAAAACACTCGCACACACACACACACCACACAGACGTAAATAACCAAACCAAAATGAAACAAAGGATACACACTATACATTTTCTATTAGTTTTTTTGTGTGTGTTTAATTCAAGAATCTAAACAATTTTATTAAAATGTCATCGTGTTGTATTTGTTAAAAAAAAACAAAACAGAAAGAAAAACGTCTCAACGAAATGAATTCACTAATACATTTCTTCCTGTCCAATCCCGTTTTGACAAAAGTTTGTTTGAAGGTTAGGATTCAATGTATCCCTGAACATCTTTTCAGCCAGTACAGAAATTGGTTCTTGACAATCAAATATTTTTATTTAGTCCCCGAAGTGTGCCGTCAACATTTTCTGCCTTATAAACACGTAAATATTTGTTTCGTTTTAGACGTGAAAAGTTTTTTTCATCGACCGTTTTCTCTTGGAATATCCCCCCCCCCTTCCAAAAAAAAAATTGTTTCACTATTTTGAACGTGGCTTTTGAAATCCAAACAATTTCCTTCAACGGAGCAAGTCTTCGGAAAGACGTTTCATAATGGTCGTGCAAATAGAACCGGGCGCCCCTCCCACGCCTTACTCCTTGCCTTCCCCAGCACCTCGAGCTCATCCTTCTCCTTAGAACAATACCTTCATGTCAGCTCCAGTGTTCTCAACTTCAATGGCAATTATCAACTCAAACATGTTCCACCGCAGACGTAGCACCACCGCGTCTGCTCACACACGCAGACACACACAGACACACACACACGCGCGCGCACACACACACACACGCACGCACACATACACACACGCGCGCTTCACTTAAGAAGCAAGAAGCACAATGAGACCTGATCGATGCCTAATTACCTTTTAAACCAAAACACCTTTACCTTTGACGTACCTTCTCCCTGCTTCCCCCGCCCCGCCCTAACTACCAGTGTTCACACTTCCCTTGTTTGTCCATTCTCAAAGTTAGGACTTTTTCTGGATGTTTTCTGAATGTATATAAATGTATTTTTTTTTCCGCCAAAATGGGAAATCCGTCCCACAAGACACTTAAAACTGTCGTAAAAGTTATCCCGTGTAAATCAAACTGGTCAAGATTTATGTTTGAAATAGGAGGGGAGGGGGGGGGGGCAAAGGGAATTATCTTCTTGTCTGCGTCATTTGTGCTGCATTATGTCTCAGTTATTGATCTGTTCCCAACATTCAGTCCTCTAATATTTACCTTCTCTTGTCTTCACTCAACTTCTGCTCATTTCTCTTGTAAGTCTTGTTATTTTCTCTTTAAAATTCCCTAAATACTAGACTGTTCTTGCGGCCCTTTTCTACGCGGCAGTTTAATAGCGTTTAATTGCGTGTAATTTACCGCCTTAGACAAGTTTGAAGTTGCCTGCCAGCATTTGTTGTTTCAGTCGTCTCGGGCTTTTCCAGATGGGTCCTGTAACCCCCCCCCCTCCCCCCGACCCCAAACCTCTAATCGCGTCATCACCCTTTTTTATTTTTTTTCTTATTCCAGTTCTACAGAACGTCTAGAGACTGAAGGTAGAGACAAAAAAAACAAAAAAACAAAACAAGTTGAAACGTTAGCGAGAAAACTGAGACTTTGTTTAGGCAGTAAAAATTCATTTCAGACGTAAATCTTATTAGAGCATTAAAATTTAAATGCTATATTCCAAATAGTTTCGATATGTTTAGGGCGTAAGTTTATTGTAAAAAATTAAACAAACAAAAACAAACACATGGAGCCATTATTTTCATCTGAATTACTAACAATGATAGAGATACAAACATGAAACATTGTTTACCCTCCATCCCCCCCCCCCCCCCGAGAAAGAACTCTGGTTAATCGAAAATATAGATCTTTGTAGATAGACTTTGTAATAGTCCAATGATAGACCTTTAGATATAGATAAATATTTTCTAGTCTCTTGACTTATTAAAACTTTACTCAAAAGTTTCAAATGACGCCAATATTTTAAATTAAGTTATACACTATGGTATTTTTAAAAACTTGGGACTCACTCACAATCGAATCCCGTAGAGTACATTTCTTTTCAACAATCTCACTTAGGAAAAAAAAAACACTTTTAAAAGGCATTCTTCATTTAAACAAAATAAATTGAAATGATTCTTGAAAAGTAAAGCAGTTTCATTTTCCAATATGTTCCTTAAAGACATTGTGTCTAGAGTATCTGAAGTGTGCCCAAATTGTGCCTCGATATTTCATAGTAATTTTCTGCATTACAAATTATTACTTTGAGCCTCACACTTGAATTAAACACGCAACTGATGAGGTCACCTTGTCCTAAAGCTATTCATCTTATATTTGTATAAAAAAATGTTTTATAATTATCAGAGACTTCCATACATGGAGGCCAATCCATAATAGTTTTTTGCTGCATTCATTGTACAGACTACGGAAGTATTGATAAGCAAAGTCTTTAAATCAATCAGAATAAATTGTGCGCACTTTGTTGCCACTGTGGAAACAAAGTTCGAAGCTCTTTCACTTGTAGGACGTAGTAATTAGAAAACTTTTGTCAATTCACTCAGTCTGTCTGTCTGTTTGTCTGGTAAAAAGTTTTTACACGCTATTTCTCCCACACCCATTCTGGGATCAAGCTGAAATTTTGCACAATTATTTCTTTTACTTGACAAAACAAGAATTAATTAAAAAATTAACTAATTAGTTAATTTTTTATTAATATATTATTTTGTTTGGTATCGGAAAAGAGAAAGAAATAGTACTAGACTGATGTGGTAGTATAAGTTGAATAAGTCCATTTTAAACTATGTGGAAAGAAATAGGTGGTCGCTTTAAAGTTTAAACCTAAAAATGGATAACTATTACATCTTATATTTTCATAAGCCATTCCTTGGCACAGTGGTTAGTATGTTGGCATAAGGAAGCTTAAATAGGTCGTTCCAAGTTTTATAAATGCATTTAAAAAGCAATCACCATAATCTTCACACATAGATCCTCTTCTTTCTTTCCTACCCCTATCCCAACTGGTCCAGACAAGTGACACGATCATAACGTATTGAGAAATCTAAAAGCAGGAAATTGCGTTCAACAAAAAACAATTAATAAAAATATTTCTAATCACACAGATTTATTATAATTAGTCTAGATCTTTAACAAATTTAATTACCTGACTGGTCCAAACTAATTGATACAAAAAACTTAATGTAAGCTTTCTTTTTAAAAAGTATTTTTTATTATTTAGTTGGCGACAGTAACCTTTCACAATGGCGTTATGGAGCTATTTATTCTGTCTATTGTTTTCACAATCTTAAGATTAAATATTGCAAGGTTACAAAGACAATTAGTGTGGAAACACAAAGTCAAAATCGCATATTTTGTGACATGTAATGTAGGATAATAATTCACGTGGTAATCATGGGAGATCTCTAACAGAAGATCTTCAGCATATTCTAAAATATCTTTTGTTAAATGGATTGCTTTGATAAAGAATGGCTATTATTTGTAGGCACATCAACATCTAAAAGTCTTGTAGTTAATGATGAAATTTACCCTTTCCCCCGTAAGGGGAAAAAGCCGCTATTAGGTTTGTGCAAAATGTCCGTCTGTCCGTCTGTCACACTCAGATCTCGAAAACTAGAAGAGATATGAAAAATATTATTAAAATTAATTATGCAAGCGATTTTTTCATAAAAATACACCAATTCTAAAACAATTACGTAAATGTAAGGGGGGGGGGGCAATGTTACAATATGCTAACAAATTAAACAATGCATGTGTATTTTCAGTATCACAAAGTCAAATATATTTGTAAAATGTACAAGAAATGTTTACAACAAATATAAATAATAGTTAAAGGTGTTTTTTTCTGGTCAACTAGCTGCTAAAAATAAAAGAAAACATTTCTGTTTGTTTATAAAGGCTAATAATGCACTTTGTATGTAAATATGTATGTAAATATATAATTGCCCCCATCGGAATAAAAGAAGCTTATTTTTGTGCGTTTTGTCTGTTGGTCGGTCTGTCCGTCACGATTAGATTAACATATAACACTAGAGGCTATTGTTAATCTGATTTAACCTTTAATTTTTTATTCAGAAATATTGCAATAGTTTTAAGTATCTATAATAGATTGTTCCGGATGTTTTGTGAAAAACAAATCAATGCCAATGAATATTTGTTTGCTCTTCTAACTTATAGTAGATTTTATTTCCATGCTTAAACGTTGCAAGAAACATATGATCTTTAATATATTGTTCCGGTTTTTAAATGTAAATAGCATATAAATGCTGAATAAAAATATCTATACTGATTTATATTTCATTAACTATAAAGTTGTTCCGGATATTGTTTTATAAAAAAAAATTATGTCAAATGATTGTTTGAAATCGCATAATTGACTAATATTACACTTATATTCTTTTACACTACATCACTATAGTTTATTTATCAATATCAATTGTTCCGAATTTTTAATTTAAAACAAATTTATGTCAAATAATTTAATTTTTTTCAAAAATATCGACAATAGGTTATTCAGGATTTTAAAATAAGAAAGTAATTTACTAGAAACGATAATTGAAAATCAATTTTTAGACTTATTTTACAGTTAATTTTTTTGCCGAAACATAATAAAAGTTGTTTAATCGGTAAAGAATGTTCCGGATTTTGTTTCGAAAAAGAAATCGACCAACATTACCTTAATTTTCTTACAAATCGTCGCCAAAAATGATTGATTTTAGTTCTCTCACTATAAATATATAAACATCCGGAACAATCTATTACAGAAACTTAAAACTAATGCGATGTTTCGGAAGGAAAATTAAATTTTAATCAGATTTTCAATGGCTTTTAGTCTTTTTTTCTCGCTATTAACATAACGGACAGACAAACTGACAGACAAAACAAAAAAAAAGCGTCTTTAATCCTTTTATAAATATATATAGTCTAACTAGGCAGTGTGACTGTCACGTACACAGTATCTATTTTTAGCTCGTCAATTACCTCGGGTTTTTTCTCACGTGGAGATATGTTAATTAGTGTAACTTGGGCTGCATTTATTGGTTGGCACTGCAATGAGCTGCCTGGGACACGTGACAGTGCTGGACCCGGGAAAAAGTTCTGTTTTTTTTGGTCAGTCATTGTATGGAACTTGGAAATGAAACATCTACTAAAGCTTTGTATTAGAACTCAATTATATTTGTGTAGATCCATTATTTTATTCAAGCACGTTTAACCATTGTAATTATTTGTGAATAGCTTTTTCAAGTTCTGAATTAAAGTAATTGTTTTAGACGAAGAGAAGTTTCTTCATTGAATATAGTAACACTTAGATTGATTTAGCGAATGACAACTTCTAGATGATCAACTGGCAACATTTTGAATGATCGTATTATCAACTAGATCTAGCTACTTCTATACGATCATCTTATTAAAAGAAGATTTCAAGATCCTCGGCAATCACGATCATCGTTAGTGTGATATAGGTCAAGATAATCTTCAACGTGACATCTATCATTGCATCTTCATAGATCTTGACATCTGACATTCACATTAATTGATGATTGTGATAGTGACGTATTGGATTTTTTTTTCCTTTGACGTGATATGGAGTTATTCTTGAAATGAAATGCTAAAAGAAACTCGGTGCACCAATGTCTATGAACCCTCAACAAGCTGCTCGTATAGATGATATGTTATAGTCTAACTAGGCCGTGTGACGTAGTGGATTGACGTCATTTGGAATAAATTTTTTAAATGCTAAAACAACTCGGTATAGTAATGTTTATTAAACCTCGTAATGTGACTCTTATTTTAAAAAGACATAATAGTTAGATTTAGATCTAATCTAGATTTTTTTACACTAGATCTAGATTTTATTTTTACACTAGAGCTAGATTTTTTACACTAGAGCTAGATTTTTTTCTTACACTAGAGCTAGATTTTTAAAACTAGATTTAGATTTAAGTTCTAATTAAAATCATTATAGAATCTAGATCTAGAATTTCCTGGTCTAGTTTAGAATGTTTGTTGTTCTACATGTTTCGGATGTTCCTTCAGAGTTGTAGTCCAAACCTCCCGTAGGACGACGGGGGATGGGAGCGGGCAGGGTTTGAACCTGGGACCATCGATGAATCCTAACGACAGTCCAGCGCGCAAACCACACTACCAGACAGCCATGATTTAGATTAGTTCAAGATCTATAATTGTAATTTCTAGGCTTAAAGTGTAGATTTTTTTCTAAAGTCTAGATTGTCAATGCGTCAATATTGCAATGTTATAAAATACTAAAACTAATCTACTATTTTAATTTTTCATATTGCAATTAGTCTATTAATTGATTATCCAGTGTTTTTTTAAAATATAAATCTTATCTAAATTACATCTACATTATCTCAAATATATATTTCAGATCTAGTAGATATAGATATTGAGAGTGCTAAATTAGTAGTTTAATTTAGGTAGATCTACATCCTCATTCTAGTTTCATTGAGGCCTAAATGAAAATGCTCAAAACAAAAAGATTATCTAAAATCGCTCTTCTGACATATTGTACATATCCGGTAGTTATCATTCTGTAATATGTAGGTATATTATCAATAATAGGCTATAAATTTGTATTCAGTTTGTCATTAGGTTAAGAGCAATGCCTGGTCGTGCGGTTAGCGCGCAGGACTGATTATCTCTACTGTCTCGGTTTCATACTCTGCTCGATGCCATTCTCCGTCGACCAGCGGGAGATTTTACATTTAAAAAAAAATATTTACAACTCCAAATGAATCTTTGAAACATTATAACTTTTAAAAATCAAAACAAAATCACGTCTTAAAAATTCTTTGCGAATATGCGGATCCGACAGTGATCCGTGTCCCACGGGGGCCGCCTCTGTAATCTTGTTTGTAAATGTAGTAGTCATTGTGACAGATTTTACGTAACTTAGCAATACATTTGTAAGAATTTTTTTTTTTACAAAAAATCAAAAAAAGTTTGCCTAATTGTGTTAAAAATATAGTGAATAGTGGTCTCCCTTAATAACAGCCTCATGTGTTTGTCACTATTAATAGTGAATAGTTGTAAAAATGGTGTATTTTTATGAACAATTTTCTTGCATAGTTGATTTTAAAAATTAATTTTTTCAATTTCAGAAAAGAAAAATTAGCTGTTGCATCAGAACTTTGAAAGATCTAAAATATCATGATGTAGGATTTTCGCTATCTTTTCTAGTTTACGAGATTTAAACGGGACGGACGGACGGACAGACATTCCACACAAAACTATTAGCGTCTTTTATCCTTTCGGGGGCCGCTAAAAATGCAACTAGATGAGTAATTAGTGTCATTGTAAAATGTGGACAGAGGCTCAAACTTGAGGAAAACAAAATTTGAAGAGACAATGGCTCGTCTCTGATCTAGATGTTAAAGCATTCTCTTCGTCATAGTAACACAACTATTTTGTTTAAACAAGAAATCAATAAATAATTAATGCTCATCTATGTAATACGTTCAATTGAAGTACATTTAATTCAAAATAATCAAATCTTTTGTAGCAATACACCCCCAACTACAACCCCAACTCCAACCCCCAACCAATGCTACCAGTTTCCTAAGCTCTGACATTTAGACCTTATTACTTTGCCCAATGTGTCCAAGAATGAGCCAATGATTGTATTGATTGAATACATCCGTTATGAAAAGTTCATCAAAACCAACTGTTCAACACTGGCCAGAGCGATTCTGGAAATCGATTTTGTTCCCAATAAATCTGCATCGCTAACTTGCGTTTGTTCTAGGCCGTCACAGGTATCGACCCGAACGATTGTCATTGCCAGGTGTATCGTGGCGAGAGATGTTCAATCAAGCAATTAGTTGACCAATTGCGATTAATCGATACCGATTTCCAATTAATGTGCTCACCTATTTTATTTATGCGTGTGTGTTTGGGCTCGCCGAGGGAGAGAGGGAGAATGACGTGATAGGTCCACCCTTTTTTTTTAATGTGGCGGGAAAAGGGGGGGGGGGTTGAGATTTGATTCCTGGAAAAAAAAAAGTGATATACAGATGAAGGCTCAAATAAACCACCCATTGTGGTAATGCATTCGACGCTTCTTCTCTATCTAATATCTTATATTATAAATTAGAATGTGAGACGTATGTATGCATGTATGTATGTATGTATGTATGTATGTATGTATGTATGTTACTTATAGACATCAAAACCGCTTGACCAATCTTGATAAAACTAGGCAGGAATGTTCCTTGGGTACTAACTTAGACCGTAGTGTATGTATTGTAGCCCTAAAACAAACTTAAGACCCTCAAAAAAAAATATAGTTGTCCGACTCTATTACAGCTATAGTATTTTATGGATCTAGGCCATGGTTAACAATGTTGACATGAGAAAAGATCGAAAGGATTTAGACCTAGATCTAATTTTAAGAAATACACTTTGCGCGCATATTTTTTTACTTTGACAAATGAAAATACAAAAGAAGATCCATTTATTTCATCATGTAATAAAATTAACCTTCAATTTTGTGTTTCAAAAGCATTTTTTTTACATAAATTAGTTCCTGATATCTGTGACTACAGATTTCCTGGCGAACATTCTTTCATTAAACATTACAAATTGGTTACACATTAACACATCCCTCTACTGAGTCAATTCCTAGGTCTAGGTCTAAAACTCTTATTGAACTCTAAGATGATAAAACTTCTTTTCGCAAAGATAGTTTTGTGCTTTAACACATAAACATACTAATTATTGCCCATTCATTTGATATTTTAATCAATTTAACATTCAAATGTGTTTTTCTAAAGCATGTTTAATACATTCGTTCGCTGTTCGCTAAAGTTGCGTAGCCGTGTTGAGATTACACATTAACACATCTCTCTACTGAGTCTATTCCTAGGTCTAGGTCTAAAACTCTTATTGAACTCTAAGATGATAAAACTTCTTTTCGCAAAGATAGTTTTGTGCTTTAACATTCAAATTTGTTTCTCTAAAGCATTTTTAATACATTCGTTCGCTGTTCGCTAAAGTTGCTTAGCCTTGTTGAGATAGGCCTATATTCATTCATGAAAAAAGGTCACGCATGCGCAACACAGAATGAACTCTATAAAAGCCAATTTTTAACTCTAGATTAGTGTAGATTTAGATCTATGTCTACCTCAAGATCTACTTTATACTTTAACACATGAACATACAAAATTAAGTCTATTCATCTCAAATTTTAATCAAATATATGTAGGCCTACTAGCAAATGTTTTAATTTGAAAAAAATGGATTTAAGCCTATTAGCTATTTTTATTAGATAGCTTCATTCACACTATTTTTACATTGACACATTCGCTTTACTTATTACATTATTATTTCGTTTAATTGTGACTATATCGACAGTTATGCGCAAATAAAGACCCGCGGGTAACATATGTCTAGTATATATATATAATTGAATTTAAAGTGTATGTATGTATGTATGTATAAATGTCCCGTATAAAAATGAAAACCGTTTGACCGATCTTGATATAACTTGTTATAAATGCTCCTTAGGTCATAGCGTATGTCCCTCCCTCAATCGGAGGGCCTTAAAAAATTATCTCTATTAAAGAACAAAACTTGTTCTCAGTATTTCCTATCTGATATCCATATGTCGGCTAAACTGGTCAATTCATTTTCATTCTTTAGTCTCGTCATCGTGGCTACATAAAAATATGAATATTCGCCATGCTTGACAGATCTAAATCTAATCCACTAGATCAGTAATACTCATTTCAGGCTGCTCGTCTTATCTGGTTAGTTTTCAAATAATTTTAAGAATACCGCCATGTTGATGTATAAAAATGTAGGCCCCATTATGCCATTGCCATAGTATAGTAGAAAATGAATTTATCCTAAATACAATAAAATGTCTTTCTGCTATGTCACGTGGACATGAGTATCATTTGTTAGTGTATGAATATAACCTCGAACTAGAGACAAGAAAAGAGTTTTCACAATCCTAATTAGAGAAGGCTACACAAACAGTATTTTAACCCAGTTTCTTAGAGAGAGAGAGAGAGAGAGAGAGAAAGAGAGAGAGAGAGAGAGAGAGAGAGAGAGAGAGATGTACAATGAATTCTCAAGTTTCCATGTTCCTGATTCCTGCGAAACACAAACACAACAATCTTACATTTGCATAAGTAGAGTACCTCCCCCCTCTCACAGTGTGTCTCCTCTGGTCTTCTCTCCTCTCAAGTGCTCAAAACTAGCAAACACATCGGAGATAATTAGGTTATTTTGACCCATTCTCACCCAGCTGTCTTTACCTGGATCCACTCTGACTAAATAAAGAGTTTCAGTTTAGACAGAGTTCTCTTTCACTTTTTTTTTCTTCTGTTATCCATTTTTTTAAAAATACAAGTTCAAATACACGAGACCCTTGTATATGAATTATTTCTTGAATGATTACATCAGTTCATTTCATTGAATTACTTAATCATTTTTAACACATACAGTAGCCGGGCTACTCAATGGGCTACCTGTTTATTGTAAAGGTTCTTCTTTTACATAAATAGATCGATCTAAAAAGAGGAAAAGGAAATTCTAGCGCCGATCTTTCCCAAAATAATTTATAGAAATAAAAAGTAATATTATTAATTTGACATAAAAAGTAAAAAAAAAAAAAAAAAAAAGAAAAACAAAAAACAAACAAACATGAAAGCCATCAATAGTTAAATTTCTATCAAAATCGATAGAGCCGTTTTTTATATTAGAGTCCATGTCCAGGTTCCATGCAGGTTCCTGAAGGTGCCATGGATTTCAGACTTGAATAGAGGTATTGTAATAAAAGTGCACAATGTTTTTGAAACAAAAAGATATTTTTATTCTTGATGGACTTAAAAAAAAACAACAATAATAATACTTGAGCACTTATAATAATAATAATAATAATTTAATTTATAGAGCGCTGTTAACAAACAAAATGTAGGCTCATGGCGCTGTGATAACATTACAAACATAAACACGAGAGCTAAAATGACAAACTAATCTAAAAAAGTTTATAACAGATAGGCCTTAAGGTTGTTTTTGACTGTAGTGAAGCATGTTGTCGGTCTGAGATCAATGGGGAATGAATTCATTATCATTGATCTAAATATAGGAAAGACAACTGTAAGGCAACGTTCAACTCATCTTGAAAAATATCGAAACAACTATCTCAATAAAAAAAAATTGTCCTAAAGGTCAAGAAACTAGCGGTCATTCATGGCCAAGATAAAGCCTAAAGCCTTGGAATAGTGTGTCGTGCCTATAATAATTAACAATTACTTAAACTACCATAAATGTGCTCATATCTTGTCTTAGCTCCCCTTGCCATTGTAATGAGTTTGTGTCTTGGCCTAATAAGTTCCACCCCACTCTTTCGTTAGCTCATTTGTGTGTGCACACACACGCGAGCATACTCGCACATCCACAGACACTCACACACTCGCCCTTGAGCCGCTCACCCACTATCGTGCGCGCAAACATTTTTACGCCGAACTTTCCCAATCCTTACCCTCACCCCGACTCCCCAAATCATGTTACAGTTCATCAAAGATCTCATCCAGTGCGCCCGCCTTCAACTAATATCAAATGACGAAGAAAAAAAGAGTAAAGGAAAAAAAAAAGGGGGGGGGGAGGTCTGGCTGTGTTTAAAAAGCTGAGGAGTGTCTTCCTGCTTGGGGCCCTCGGGTTCTGAGCCAATTAGTTGCGTGATGTGGTAGGGCAAAGAACTCCACAGAGAGTGGTCCATGGACGGGCACGCGCCCCGTGTTTGCAGAGGCCAGCAAGGGATATGATGAGGCCTTAATGGCGAGCTAAAGTAGCCATGTTGCCGCTGGTATTACTCCGCATTAACCGTGTCCTCGGAACTGCAATTGTCTGCAATTGGCACTACTTCAAGAAAAGTTCGTTTGCTAGGAGTAAAAAAAAAATGGGGGGGGGGGGTTGGGATGGATGTCACATGAACGAAGAGATTTAGATGAAAGAGGAAGCTGAAGGATGAGTTAGTTAGTGTTATGAAAAGAAATCATGTTAGAACAACAATGACGTCATCAACTCAAGCGTACAAATTACCAACTTGTTTATTTTATTGAAACAGAAAGGAAACCGTTTCACTCTTTAGCTGGACAATAATATTTTTTTTTTACAGTTTTAAAATATTTTGTAAAAATAACTTGGGAGTTTCTGTGTGTACCTAAGTGTGTGTGTGTTTGTGTGTGCTTTTAAGGGAAAAAAATGGAGAGACGCAAGACGCACAGAGAGTGCCACGTCATCAAATGTGTCAAGGTTGCAGAACGTAATCAAAATGTTTTCTTGAACAATGATTCTAGATGTTTCGTGTCTCTACAAAGAAATACAAATAATACTGGGGGGGGGGGGGGGGTAATTCATTTAACTACCATTGCCAGATTTCTGCGAATTTCTAGTTATGTCTTGGTTAGAAAGGATATTTATAATTATATACATTATATATGAAGGGGTAGACAATTAGAGGAGTACATTCCATAAGTGTTAAGTTTGTTATCAAGTTATTTCTATGGATTTTATTATGAAATTAATTTCATAGTATATTCTAACTTGGATAGTGTGTTTGTTCAAGACTACTATTTTTTTTAAATATCAGTTCGTATAATGTTAACATCAGTGGCGTAGCATCCATGGCGCGAAGGGGTTCAATGAACCCGGGCCCATGTCCTATAGAGACCCACAATAGCACTTGGAATCTAGCAAATTCTTATATAATTTACTAAGTGTTGATATCTAACATTGAAAAAAAATTAAACAAAGTGATCTAAACGTGATTAACATTGAGACCGATTTCTGCTTGACACTGCAAAACTGCGCTGGAGGACCTAAGTCTAAATAAGCGTCTCAGAAGTGAATCGAATGTAATGACTCCATTAGGGGCCGTCCATAAAGTACGTCACGCTATTTTAGGCCATTTTTGACCCCCCCCCTCCCCCCTGTCACAAAGTGTCACAAATCTCGGGACCCCCCCCCCTAAAGTACGTCACACTTTAAAAAAATTTAATTAACAACTAATTAAAATTTAATCGAAAACTTAAAACGCACTTCACTATTAAACTGCCTTAAAATATAAATATTAAAAGAACTATCAGATTATTAAATGACTTTAATAGTAGAATAACTATTGTCAACAGTTGTCACAGTTATTCTTTGAAACAATAACCCAATCAATTGAATTTGAAAAAAAATTGCAAAAATTAGACTTGACAATTATATAATAAACATCAATTTATATCTGCTACCTTTTCATTTAAAATGGGTGAGGTCAACTTTTAGATAATCTTCCGATTATGGATTCTATTAAAAATATATAAAATGTGACGTCACACTTGGCCTGACCCCCCCCCTCCCCCCTGTCACAAACTGTCACACTTTCTTACACCCCCTCCCCCCCTTGGAGCGTGACGTACTTTATGGACGGCCCCTTACTTCTAAAATCTAGTACCGACAAAAGAATGCCTTTTTAAAAATGTACTGATGCATACTTGATATGTTTTTATTTTACCCAAAGTAGGGTAGGGGCCCACCACCATTTTGTTGAACCCGGGCCCATATGCATCTTGCTACGCCACTGGTTAACATACAATAACATTAGAGGCTTTTTGTTCGTTACTTCATGAATTCTAATATCCTCGGCCACCGTTTGTATAGATTTAGGGTCTCACTGCATTCAATACCTACAGATACAATCTAGTAGTCACAAACTAACACCAACGTCACAGAATGGTATGAAAAAAGGTTCTACTTAAAGAAATGAACGGCTGAAAAGTATCACGCAACCAAATGTTCAACAATTCCAACAACTTGTTCAGAAGATAAAGGCTTCATCATGTTCAACAGAGAAGTGGAATATTGGACGAGAGTTTGAAATAAATAGACAAAGTAAACAATGTCAAGGACATAGACAAAGTTAACAATTTCAAGGACGCTATGTTGAAAAATGTGACTTTGCAGCTAAAACGTGCACCCAAACGTTTCTATTCCGTATTCTGTAAGCCGGATATACCGTTTCTTCATTAATTCTAATATCCTCGGCTACGTTTGTATAGATTTAGGGTCACTGCATTCAATACCTAGAGATACAATATAGTATTCACAAACTAACACAGAATGGTATGAAAAAAGGTTTTACTTAAAGAAATGAACGGCTGAAAAGTATCGCGCAACCAAATGTTCAACAATTCCAACAACTTGTTCAGAAGATAAAGGCTTCATCATGTTCAACAGAGAAGTGGAATATTGGACGAGAGTTTGAAATAAATAGACAAAGTAAACAATGTCAAGGACATAGACAAAGTAAACAATTTCAAGGACGCTATGTTGAAAAATGTGACTTTGCAGCTAAAACGTGCACCCAAACGTTTCTATTCCGTATTCTGTAAGCCGGATATACCGCAGTCTTAATATAGGAAAATACCTTTTGAAAGATGTGAATCCTACACGTATACAAATAATGTCTTCCTCTATAAATCCCTTCTCCACTTCAAACAGATACATGTATCGTTCCCTACTATTTCAATGTTTCTTCTAACCAGAAAGTCTACGCGATCTGACACATTAACTCTATTAAACTGTAAACCATCAAACTTAAATACCACCAAAATGTAAGTCTGCAACACCATCATAACATCACAATATCAATAGCTCCATCAAACTGTAATAGCATCAATAACACCATCAAATAGTAACAGCAACAAACTGTAACAGCATCAAACAGTAACAGCATCAAACTGTAAAACAATTAATAACAGCATCAAACTGTAAAACAATCAAATCAGCATCAAACTGTAACACCATCAATAAGACAATCAAATAGTAACACCATCAAACTGTAACAACATCAATAACATCATCAAACTGTAATACCATCAATACCACATGTGAAGACATCGAACTGTAAAACATCAAACTGCAACACCATTAAGTTGTAACACCATCTTCAAACTGTAACACTATTAAACCACACATAAAAGTAACACATACACATATACAAAATGTGTCATCTTCAAAACTCACTAAAACCACGTTAAGTCAAGAGTCAGTAATAGTTAAGAAATCAAGTTCTCTCTGAGACTTCTTTTCTTCTAATTGAGAAATAACTTTAAAAAATAAAATACCCGTTAGAAAAAAAAAATCGAATAACAGGTCTTGAGTTGCCCGAAGTACAAATAGGAGCTACCAATTATCCCAGCAAGACATTTGCTAAGAGCCTTTGAAAAAAAATTCGTCCACCACCATACTCTGTACTCTTATGTTTTTCGGCCTAACGTCATCGGCCTGACGAAGATCGTCTACTGCAGCTACGTCTTCCCCGGAGGTCTTTCAATAACTTCTAGTCTCTAGCCACTACTGGAGCCTCCGGAGCGTGTCCTCTCGTCTCCTGTCACAAAGTAAGTCTACGTTTTAGACGATGAGACTCCCAAGGGAAAAAAAATCTCCTTAGAAAAAAAATGTAACGTGTAACTTAAAGACGAGCTTTGATTCCTAAACGCCCTCTTGCCATCTTGAGATAAGGCACCCGCCGTTACTCAATGGATTGAATACTGTTGAATGGTGAAAGGACGTCACTCCAAGGCGCTCCATTGCCTTGAATGAATGAAAGATATCCTTCTGACTTCTTGGGAAATGACACGTTTCTAAAAATGATGGAAGGAAAAGGAGAGAAGAAAAAAAAACACTTCTGTGAGCACAAAGAAACATTGTTTGTATATGACACGTTCGTGGTAACCTACTCGAAGTAGTTGACGAATGCTAGGGATAAAGTGTTTGCTGGTAATCTAGACTTTGGATATATAGATGTGTGCATGTGTCTCTGTGTTCAGGTATGCTTGTGTGTGTGCACTTACGTAGATCCCAACTTAACCTGCGTTTTATGTGGACGGGAAGGCCTCTCGAAAATAGGGCTCCACCGTCACATGAAAAACTGTTCTACTAGATGAAACTTAGTCGTCCTACGAGATGAACCATAGTCGTTTTACGAAGGGCAACAACAACATCTGTATATAATACATGTATGTTTATATGTATGTATTTATATATGTATGCATGTATGTATATATGCATGCATGTATGTAGGTATGCACACATTTATATATGTATATATGTATATTTGTATGTATGTATCTATGCATATTTGTATGTATGTATGCTTGTCATGGGCGTAGCCGGGGGTGGGGGGGGGGGGGGTTGGGGTTCAGTAATTGATTTTTTGCTTTGATTTTGTTTATATTGGGTGACATTTTAATACTATACAATCACTTGCCCCAACGCAGCCAAGGGGTTTTGAATTTAAAACCCTATCAGGGGGTTTGAGTCTAAAACCCCTATCAGCAAGTTTTGAGTTTAAAAACCCCCTACCAGGGGTTCTTGCAGTTAAATCTCTCTCTTCTAAAAAACAAAACAAAACAAAAAAAAGCAAACGACATTCCCCAAATTCCAAGAGCACAGTTAAGGAAGATTGTGATTTTATAACCCACTATTCAATATAAAAAAAAAAAATTACACACTCAAAATTCTATGAGGGTTGCCAAAGGGTTTTGAGTTTATTCCCCCCCCTCTTCATTAGGGTTTGAAGCTAAAAAAATACCTCTTCAATATAAAAAAAAAAAGCAATTTAAGCACTCAAAATGTTATGAGCGTAGGTTCATGGGTTTCGACTCAGTTTTGAGTTTAAACCCCCATTCAGCGGTGTCTGAAGTTAAAAATACTTCTTCAATATGAAAAAAAAAAAGCAAATTGTGCACTTAAAATGTTATGAGCGTAGCTAAATGGGTTTTGACTCAGTTTTGAGTTCAAACCCCTTTCAGCGTTTTTTGAAGGTAAAAAATACATCTTTAATATTAAAAACAGCTAATTATACACTCAAATTTCTATGAGTGTAGTCAAAGGGGTTTTGAGTTTAAACTCCCCTCCAATGGAGTTTGAAGCTAAAAAAATAACTCTTCAATATAAAAAAAAGCAAATTACGCACTGAAAATGCTATGAGAGTGGCCAAAAGGGGTTTTGAGTTTAAACCCCCTTTCAGCGGGGTTCGATGCTACAAAAATTAAAAATGGCTTTTCTTAAAAATTTGAAAACCCCTCCAGATGGTTTTGAGTTTAAAATCCCCCTACAGAGAGTTTGGAGGTGGGAAAACCTCCATCTTCAATTTCATTCTAAAGCAAACTACAGTTACCAAATTCTATGACCGTAGATAAATGGGGTTTTGAATTTAAAAAAAAACAACTCCAGAGATTTTTAGTTTAAAATCCACAATAGATGATTTTGATGATAATTCTTCCCTTTTCGATATAAAATCTAAAGCAAACTACAGTCACCTAATTCCAAGAGCGTATTCAAGAGAGGTTACACATTTCTAGCAGTGGCAGGGCTCCATGAATAAAAAGCCGAAATTGAAAATAACTAAATGTGGCTCAACAAAGATGGCTAAGACAGGTTTTAGGAGTCAGTTATAGAGATCGGGTCTAAATCAAGGAAATCCTATGCCGAATTTGAAGTCGACACCTTAGTAAGGTTGTGACAGAGCGTCGCATGAGGTTTGCGGAACATGTTTTCCGACAAAATGAATTACGCATACTAAGGGAAAATTTACTGTAGATACCTCAGAATATTCATTTTGTTGGCTTTCAATACCAGAAATAGTGCTTGGCGGCGGGGCTTCGCCCCGCGCTAGGGGAGCTCCGTGCGCTCCCCAAAACCCTTGCTGGAAATAGCGTGGAGTCTACAATTTCTCCACTAACTTCAGGAAAATACATTCTAGGGCATAATAAACGTCTTCCGAAAGAATGAAGGGTCAGAATGTAATAAAGATCATGTACACACACACACATACATACTATTTTTTTTTTCGCGGGGGGGGGGAGAAAAAATCCCTCCCCCAAACCCCCCCCCCCGAAAAAAAATCCTGGCTACGCACATGATGCTTGTATGTATATTTATATATGTATATTTATATGTATGTATGTAAGTATGTATGTATGTATATATGTATGTATGTATGTATGTATATATGTATGAGTGTATGTATGTATGTATGTATGTATGTATGTATGTATGTATGTATGTATGTATGTATGTATGTATGTATGTATGTATGTATGTATGAATGAATCATTAGACTATACTGTCTACACGTTAAAGTGAACCACACTGAAACAACATTGCTGTGACAATATAGATAGGGCTTAGTTTTCAACACCATCACACAATACCAAGCGATAGGATAAGCCAAGAGTTTCATTTTACACTCTGGGTATATTTGAAGAGACCTCCGATACCGTCTTAAAGACATCAAATATATCATTTCTATTTCATGTTATAATATTAAAACTCCCCCCCCCCTTCCCGGTCCATGTTTACAATAGTTCTCTCTACTTTTATAATCGACTCCTTCGTGGGGCTATTACTAGCTCTCGGACTTAGGCTTTCCATAACGCTTTCTTCATTACGTTTGTTAAGTTTGAAAGAATAGACGAGCCTAAATGAAATAGAAGTCTCCGGAAAGATATAGAGCGGTGACTTTGACAAGCTGCATTATGGGAAGCGCTAAATCTATTGGCTGTCGGGGGCCCTTGCAACGTCTGCCGCCACACGTGCTGCTCTTTGATACACGACTCACTGTTTGTTTACAGCTTTAAGGTTTGGAATTCCTAATTTAGGGTGTGGTTGGGGAGCTGGTACAAGGGATGTGGAAAAGGAGTGGGGGGTGGTAAGAAGGGGTGGGTGCGTGATTCGGGAGTCCGAAGACGTCTGTAGAGGCAGAAGGCGGAGAATGGGGGCTTAGTGGAGAGTCATCGTGAGACAGGAGTCTGTTACTTGATGCAGGAGAACAATGAACAAGATCGTTCGCGTTGACACATTGGTACTTCTGGAACTTTGACAACTGACAGCCACACTCCACTGGTGCCCATGGTTTTATAACTCAAATGTTTTTGTGTCTTTAAAAACGTGTTCACTTGATTAAAACAAGTTAGGAAGTAGATAACACATGATTGTCTTTACTATTTCGTTCTACACACATCTTTAAGAAATCGACTTTCATGACACTGGGAGCTAAAAATAAAACAATTTTTAAAAAATAAATATTTTTTTCTTCTTCTTTGTTCTCATTGTTATGTTGGAGTGTTCAGATGACTAGACCAATATATGAGATGAACTGTAAGAGTGTTCAGATGACTAGACCAATGTATGAGATGAACTGTAAGAGTGTTCAGATGACTAGACCAATATATGAGATGAACTGTAAGAGCGTTCAGATGACTAGACCAATATATGAGATGAACTGTAAG
This sequence comes from Biomphalaria sudanica, assembly GCA_036873155.1. Classification (NCBI taxonomy): domain Eukaryota; kingdom Metazoa; phylum Mollusca; class Gastropoda; family Planorbidae; genus Biomphalaria; species Biomphalaria sudanica. The sequence goes on from JAZGLO010000895.1 coordinate 33,070, forward strand.
AGTGTTCAGATGACTAGACCAATATATGAGATGAACTGTAAGAGTGTTCAGATGACTAGACCAATATATGAGATGAACTGTAAGAGCGTTCAGATGACTAGACCAATATATGAGATGAACTGTAAGAGCGTTCAGATGACTAGACCAATATATGAGATGAACTGTAAGAGCGTTCAGATGACTAGACCAATATATGAGATGAACTGTAAGAGCGTTCAGATGACTAGACCAATATATTAGATGAACTGTAAGAGCGTTCAGATGACTAGACCAATATATGAGATGAACTGTAAGAGCGTTCAAATGACTAGACCAATATATGAGATGAACTGTAAGAGCGTTCAGATGACTAGACCAATATATGAGATGAACTGTAAGAGCGTTCAGATGACTAGACCAATATATGAGATGAACTGTAAGAGCGTTCAGATGACTAGACCAATATATGAGATGAACTGTAAGAGCGTTCAAATGACTAGACCAATATATGAGATGAACTGTAAGAGCGTTCAGATGACTAGACCAATATATGAGATGAACTGCGCAGTGGTTTCCAAATCAGGGAGCTCTCCATATACGTTCTTTTGAATTCAGTCTCGTCATGATTCTAGAGTTCAGTTCTAAATTTCTGTATTAAAAATCCTTGTCTCAATAAGGATTCGAACTGGAGACCTTCAGCAGCCAAGCACTTAAGCACTTTGAAATAATACTAGTAATGAATAAATGAATAATTCGAAGAACATGTCTATGTAAGATATTTATAACTTTATCCACGTACGTTCATAAATTACTACACAAAAACACATACAGACTCATTGACATAGACTGTCATAGACAATGTCATCTATATGTCATATCTCTATCTAAACCTTTAACACTCGTAAACATAGCCATGGATTCTTGCCAATACCGATCTCTAGGATTCGGAGAATTCTGTTGTGAAAATGAATAGTTAATGAATGTCCTACTTTCCTGACCTAACTCCAGTGTTACAGTTGGTGAATATCAGTTGTCTAGTATCTCCTGGCTCGTTAGTTTGTTGACTAGAAGGGAGACTGTTCTATTATGTTTGCGGTGAAAAGGATGAACTTCATATGATCCTGTTGATTGGGGAAGATAACTCAGTGATGGGAGTGACAACCCTTGGAGTCTAAAAGTCAATAGAACAAATCCTCACAGAATAATTTCTTGAGGTCGTCTCATTTTTTAAAACTGTTTTAAAGCATCTGTGTTTACTATATAAATGTGTGCCTTTTGGTGACAATCAGAATGATAAGATTTCAACTGAATTACTACGTTTTGTTCTAGCGGCAGTTAGGTTTCTTGAACTCCAGGGACGACCATGACAGATTCCTGTGAGGCAGAGGTGTAGTAAGGGGGGGGGGGCAAGGGGGCACGATGCCCCGGGCGCCACCTTCACGCAGAGAGGTGCAAAAACTATTGAAATTATTGTAGATATTTTAGTTAGGTAATACATTCTAAGGTTATTTGTATTACATTATTAGTAAATACCGTTTATTTGTAAGCCTATATTTCTAGGTGGTGTTCATGGAAAATGGGGAGGGGTGGCGTCAAGAAGGTGCCTTGCTCCGGCGCACGTCTTGCTCACTACGCCTCTGTTGTGAGGTCCGATTGTTTTTGTGAATCCTAATGAACGACTCACGTTGGGATATTTGTCCCACTCTTTTAGTGCCAACAATCTAAAGTACCGGATAATTGTCCCACTCTTTTAGTGCCAACAATCTAAAGTACCAGATATTTGTCCCACTCTTTTAGTGCCAACTATCTAAAGTACCGGATATTTGTCCCACTCTTATAGTGCCAACAATCTAAAGTACCGTATATTTGTCCCACTCTTTTATTGCCAACAATCTAAAGTACCGGATATTTGTCCCACTCTTTTATTGCCAACAATCTAAAGTACCAGATATTTGTCCCACTCTTTTAGTGCCAACAATCTAAAGTACCGGATATTTGTCCCACTCTTTTAGTGCCAACAATCTAAAGTGCCAGATATTTGGGATATTCTAAAAAGGACTAAAATTAAAATGAATTGATAAATGTTAAATAAAAAAAAACATTTCCGTCGAAAGTGTCTACATGATACGACGATCGAACAATAGATTTTATATTATAGGTGTGTTATATAAGCTTTACTTTAGGTTGTTTCTGAGTTGTTTCTGTCATGAACTGTGTTTTTAAAACACAGGCTGAACATGGGGAGAGGTTGTGGGAGAGAGAGAAGACAAAGGGGGGGGGGTTGAGGAAGTAATTTGCATTTGATGTATATAAGCTATAACTTCTGAATCCACCACTGCCAAAGACACTTCTAGGGCACTACAGAAAACAAAGAGAAGAGAATCAAGAGAAAGACACTACGTGGCCAGAGTGGTGGGAGTGTTTACGTGATATTAAATAGATGTGTGTTGACTATATTACAAACAAGTATTGTATTTGTGGTTTTATCTCTGGAATGTTTCTATAGTTTTTACACAGCCATGTCGAAATGGGACGCAATGTTCGTGTCAGTCAAGTACGATGTGACAGAACTGTATTTCCCATATAAAGAATTAAAGCTCTTAAATACGTGACCAAACAAACGAGGCAAGCACTAGACTAAAGTCATTAGAATGATACCTATGGAGTCGATGTTACAGAAAACTGAAGTGAAAATAAACATTCACAGAAATGTCTTTCATAAAAAGTTACCAAAAAAAAAAAGTCATTGGAGATTTTCATAATAAATGTCAATGTCAAGGACGCCAAATTGAACGTCAACCTCGTCAACTAAATTAAAAAACAAAAAGAAATAAGCTACAAACGGAAGAGCTTAGAACATTGAATCCTTTGGAGCTAAAATACGCACAAAAAATATCATAGAAAATTTCCAGAACCTAGCTTATCACATCGTCCTTGATTTTATACACCGAATACACCAAAACTCTTGCTATTTATAGATGAACGGAAACTAAAAGTCCCCACCACCCAAAAAAAAAAGTTCAGAATGAAGAATAACTTGAACAATTGTTCATGTCTATAAGTTGATCATGTTTCAAATTTCTCTATTATGTTGACTGTAGTGTCAAGTTAAATATCCTTAAAAATAAAATGTACTTTATCCTAAGTATAGAAGTTGTGTATTGTTGCATAGAACTGTAGCAGTTACTTGTCTGTGCACGATTAAACTGCATAGAACTGTAGCAGTTACTTGTCTGTGCACGATTAAACTGCATAGAACTGTAGCAGTTACTTGTCTGTGCACGATTAAACTGCATAGAACTGTAGCAGTTACTTGGCTGTGCACGATTAAACTGCATAGAACTGTAGCAGTTACTTGTCTGTGCACGATTAAACTGCATAGAACTGTAGCAGTTACTTGTCTGTGCACGATTAAACTGCATAGAACTGTAGCAGTTACTTGTCTGTGCACGATTAAACTGCATAGAACTGTAGCAGTTACTTGGCTGTGCACGATTAAACTGCATAGAACTGTAGCAGTTACTTGGCTGTGCACGATTAAACTGCATAGAACTGTAGCAGTTACTTGGCTGTGCACGATTAAACTGCATAGAACTGTAGCAGTTACTTGGCTGTGCACGATTAAACTGCATAGAACTGTAGCAGTTACTTGGCTGTGCACGATTAAACTGAAACGAAAACGACAACTGAAATAGAAACTTTAAAAATCCAATTTACTATCGAATACTCTGACCTTATTTGTGAAACTGTTCATGAGATCAGTAAGCTACCGAGTCGTGTGTACATATCGCATCGTTAAACTGGACGCTCTGGCTTTATGGAACATATCTCTGAACAGGACTCAATATCACCAATGTTTACAGTCTAGCAGCGTGGCAGAGGCCGTTACACTGGTGCGGCCGGCCTGCTACATATCAATTAACCGATTCCAGGGAGAACTAAAAAAAAATACAACGGAAACCATTTGATATCGTGGTCTGATATGAGGAACAATTAGAATCGATCCCTTTGTCCAGTGTTCTGTGATGGTTTACTATTTCCTTAACCTTTAATTAATTCAATTACAATAGGAGACTGTGAGCTAGGCTATTGATTTGGCAGTTAGTTTAAACAAACCAAACAAAAGCTAAAATAAAGCAGATATTAATTCAATTAAAATTAGTTTGTATTCATGACCGTGCCGGATGCTACACTTATAACCAGAGAAATAGAATCATTGACAGATGACATAAGGGTACCATTGTGTTGAGGAGTGGCCGAAAGAGAGAGAGAAAGAGATTCTTGATGCCAGAAATACTATTGTAGAGAGGTGGTGAAGTATCCTCTCTAGTGCTCTCTCTCTCTCTCTCTCTCTCTCTCTCTCTATATATATATATATATATATATATATATATATATATATATATATATATATATATATATATATATATATATATATATATATATACATTTCTTTCATTACAATACCTCTATTTTACTGGTAACTTCGTGAAAAGTTCTGGGTGGGTAAAGAGAGGACTCTCGACACGGATCTCGAAAACGGCACTAAAGATTTTCTTGGAAATTTAACAGTTGATGACTTGATGTATATCGTTGGGAACAGAATTACTAGCTCGTTGGTCACACTAGGAAAACTCTAGTCTGACTGTTATAATTTGTTCAAAGTATAAAAAGAAATAAATATACATTTGACTGGAGAACTAGGAAATATTTATTTTCAACGCACTAAACGTCTTCGTAATTCTCTCCCATTTAGTTTCCTTCTCTCTATCTCTCTCCCTCTCTTATCTCTTTCTTTTCTTCTCTCTCTCTCTCTCTCCCTCTCTTATCTCTTTCTCTCTCTTTTCTTCTCTCTCTCCTACTTCTCTGTCCCTTCTCTGTCTCTGTCTTTCTCTCTCTCTCTCACTCTCATTGTCTCTCTCTCTCTCTCTGGTCCGGATCGCTATTTTTTTTTGTACCCTGCCTACCGTTTTGCACACGGCTTCAACATTTTAAATTTCGGCTTCAACGTGGTGATGGCGACTATATGAACCAGCTTGAGAAAGTTATGGTTCATCAATGATGTGTGTGTGTGAATGTTTGTGTGAATGTGTGTGTGAAAGTCTGTACCTGGGACGTCTAAGGATTAGGTATATGTAATTGTGCTTAGATTTGTGAATGTCTATATTCCATATGTGTAAGAAAGTTTGCATGTTATTGTTAGTAAATCTTTGCATGGTTATCTCTATACAAAAACCAAATAAAAAAATTAACCTGTGAAAAAAAATGTCATTAACTAATTTAGAAAATAATTATTTTTTTAAAAATTAAAACATAATTAGTGTGTTAAGTTGTACTGCATGTGAGCTTTTTTTTTTGTAATCAAAAACCCAAACTTTACTCATGCAATAATTGAGCCCATATGCAAAAGGGAGATAATTGACTCATTATGACTGAAAATGACATAGTTTTGGTCTAATTGCTAGACAACAGCGTCCGTTTGTTGCAACGACTTTTGGGTAAAATAAAAAAGAAAGGGCGACACCAGCAACCACCTGCGCTCTGTACACAGCACACACGCACACATATATACACGCACACACATACACCTTTCTCCCAAGACCCACACCTGATCCGAGCTCAGTGGGTGAAAAAAACAAAACCTGCGTGATAACTAATGCAATATATTCGAATCAGAAATAAACTCGTTATTATATTTTTCACACCCGTTACCCGACTATTATGTAATGAATGTCAATATTCCACTAAAACAGTACATTTGTGCATATTGGAGTCTTATCAATTTACACTCAAGAGCGTGCAATTATATTGTTAGGGAGGATACAATAAGATAATTAATGACAACTTTTTGTGTGCCAAGCCGTTGATGCGAAAGAAGAAAAAGCTGTACCCAGAATAAGCCCGACATTGGGTGAGTATATGATGCACTGGAAACACAGCAAGAGATGATGTTATAGTCGCGTTGTATCACCGAGGGCAATAATTAAACAAAAATATATACATGTGTGCTTTGTTACTGCGAAAATGTCTCTCTTCCTCTGTCACAAGATCTCATTGTTTAAATAATACGAATACAAGATTTTAAATGGAAAAAAAAAGCCACGTACTGCAATGAGAACAGTGGCATAACTAGGTGGGGGAAGGTGGAGAATTGAAAAATCCCCCGAGCCCCACTTGAGAGTGGCCCCCAAATGAATGTTCGCAATTGTTTTTTACATTAAATATTGCGCAAGATGCAGGGGCCACCAAAGAGGTCGTGCCTCCCGGGCCCCGAAATGATGGCGAATTCCTAGCTACTCCACTAAATGAGAATAACTGCAGAGTTAGACCTGCCGAGAGTAGCACCTGAGAAATGAGAAAGTAAAGCACTCGAAGAAGTTGCAGAAAGAATTCACTGACCAATAGACATTTTGAAAGAGCGTTCTGACACCAAAAGTGTGAGACAGATTGAGAGCAATGCGAAACCTTAATTTGACTGAGTAAATTCATCAAATTTATGCCAACTTTAAGCATATAACTCTCTCAGAAAAATGCTGACAAGTAATTCCTTTGTAAAACTTCCGCCTAATGCTATCATAATACGTGTACACCCAAAACCGGTTGAAAAAGTCTCGTCGATATTATACCAAAATTTCGACTAAATATCCCGGGGATTTCGAGAGTGTAGCTGTTTTCACCATGAAGTCTCAATTGTCATAAATGATGTTGTAATTCCCAGCTATAAATTCTTCTCTACTGTGTAGTTAGTTTGAATTAGCAAAGCCTCACTGTAGTCAAAAGGAACACACCAATCTCCCTTCAACTTTTCAGTAATGTATATAGATCTACGTGTAATTTGCTTGCGATTTTCTGAGGCGATCTGTGAGGAGATCATGTTACCGGAAATTCCTTTTTCTTTAAGTTTAATAATGTTGTTTACATTTTCAAGTAGAATACGCTGCAGGTTCGGGTATGTTCGCGATCTACATATACCCACACTTTCGCTTTTTTATTTTGAAGTTTACATATTCTCAATAAAAGCCGGATAAGTTCACCTGGTCAAACAAGGGAACGGGAGAACACCTTTTGATGTCACCTATATTGTACACAGTTTTACCGGCTCTATTATGTCTCACCAAGGTGTTGAAATAGATCAAGTATTGAAGGTTTCACACACAAAATCAGCTGTCTGGGGAAGGTGAACGCTGGAAGATGAACAATCTTGCTTGAAGGCTTACAAAAAAGAAGAAACGCTATTAAGATTACAGGAGCAAATATTGCCACTACGTACAAGTCCCTCAGACATACACGGTGATACTAATGACCGTACAAATAGGGCTAGGGGAATGTGAGGCGAGAATCGGGCACGATTCGTCAATAAGCTTATTTACCCCCCTAGTCCCTTTCTTCCCCCCCCCCCTCTAAAAAAAACCTTCTGCCTGCATTTTTAAGCCGCGCTCAAGGCTCCCCTTCAAGGAGGACAGAATCATGTGCCGTTTGCCTTTCTGTAATAATATCTTTGAGATTTTTTTTTTTTAAGTATGGCCCACATTTTATTGCTTAGAGTTTTCATCAATGAAGTCTTTGGTCAGTACATTATACAAACTATGGTTGGCTGTTATAATTGTAATGATGGGATAGTGTGGTCCAGACAGTGATTTAGGGTTAAAAACTGGTCAGAACTGTCAGAAATGTCTCAGCATTCAAGCGCAATCGTTCATTTCAAGTGTCAACTCAAACAGAAATAGTTTAAAATAAATACAAAAACATGTATTCTAGAACTTGGAATCACTCTCATGATAAACTTTATCAACAAACAATTTCATTTCAATACATTTACAACAGTCACTAAGGCCCTGAAACAGGTAATACATCTCCTTATAAAGTCTCTTCAATCTACGGCTTTCCTTCTTGCTCGAACTATCTGAAGCTATTTTTGGCACGTATGGAAGATTCTAATGCCGTCTTAGTTTTAATTAACCAATGAAAACATCTTCTTGCTGCTCAATTCCTCTATGTTCTCGAAATACACCACTGACCAACAAAACACGTTTATTTTGAAACATATGACCTTGACGCGTACTGTACGTGGCAATAATATTTTCAATTTAAAAGAATACAGAGAATAATATTTAGCAATGCAGAATACATTTTCTAAGTTCTTCCACTTGTAGCACAAAGTCATTTTAATGATTCAATGGACAACTTTGATCTATCAATTTAGCGTCCTTACAATGATTTTTATTTCTTTGTCCAAATCTCTTACAATTTTTCAAATATTATTTTTTTTATGAGATTCCATTACTTCTCTCCCCCATTTCTACATATGGCTTTCTCTTCTTTCCATTTCGTTCTTTATTTAATTGCTTAAAGAATGCGTTAAAAAAAATAAGGCAAACAAATAGCATATTGTTTTCATTACGTTTATTATCAAAATCCCCTGTAGCTAAAAAAAACAAAGGACTAAGGAATGATGAGGTTAAGATAATTGCATTACACACACGCAGCCATGGTTGATGTAATATATTGACTTTCTGTTGTATATTTACAACGCTTATTCTATTAGCTCTCTTAATCTCTCTGTCTGTCTGTCTGGTCAAAAGTTTGTACACGTTATTTCTACCACACCCAAACTTGGGTAGAGTTGAAATTTTACACCATTATTTCTTTTACCTGACAAAACGAGAATCAGTTTAAAAAATTAAGCCCATTAGTTCATTAACTATTGGTAATTAATATTTTTTGTATCTAACAAAGGAGAGAAATAGCCTAGTACTTGACATATCTGATTGCATAAGTTAAATTAGTTGAATTTGTGTAGGTTGTAGCTCGAAGTTTTGAAACTAACAATAGATAACTATGAAACCTTATTTTTCCTTAAGCCCTTCGTTGGCACAGTGGTTAATGTGTTGTCCTAAAGAGAATTGAGTCCTGAGTTCGAATTAAAGTCGTACAACTTCTTTTTGTTTTAATTCATAAAATGCATTCGTGATCACAGTAACATTCACCCCTCCCCCCCTTTCCCAACAAGTGATAGGAGCATAGCGCATTGAGAGAGCTAAAAGTATATGCAAGTGCGCTACACATTAAGAATAGGTAAACATAATATCCAATTTATTATTTTTAGTCTAGGTTTATAAAAAATTTAATTACAAACTAATTGATACGATTACATTTATTATGCTTTGTTTTTGTTTTTTATATAATTTAATTTGCTTGTTTAAAATTCTTTTTTTTTTACGTCTATCTTTACTTTTATAAACTTTTCAGCATTTAATTTTAGTATTTTGCAGACCATATACACATCAATATATACTAACTGCTTGACGTGACCATTTCTACTCGATCGTTCTATTATGCTATCTTTACTTGTAGTTTAAACTCGTGATTAGAACTTATTTATATTTTAATTTAGTTACACTAAACCTTGGGCACAGTGTTAGGTTAATACAAGATGAATATAACCAAAACAACCAATAAATATTTTAACATTAATTATATTTTCTTTTTTTTTAACACATATAATAATTAATTCTTGACACATCTTTCATTTTTTAGTTATTTTTTTTTTAAATTGTATTTTTAGACATTATTTGACTTCTCAATTGCAGCTCACTCCCTAACCCCATACTCCCTCCCTAACTCCATACTCCCAGCTCCCTCCCTAACTCCATACTCCCAGCTCCCTCCCTAACTCCATACTCCCAGCTCACTCCCTAACTCCATACTACCAGCTCACTCCCTAACTCCATACTCCCAGCTCACTCCCTAACTCCATACTCCCAGCTCCCTCCCTAACTCCATACTCCCAGCTCACTCCCTAACTCCATACTCCCAGCTCACTCCCTAACCCCATACTCCCAGCTCACTCCCTAACCCCATACTCCCAGCTCACTCCCTAACCCCATACTCCCACCTCACTCCCTAACCCCATACTCCCAGCTCACTCCCTAAACCATACTCCCAGCTCACTCCCTAAACCATACTCCCACCTCACTCCCTAACCCCATACTCCCAGCTCACTCCCTAATTCCATACTCCCAGCTAACTCCCTAACTCCATACTCCCAGCGCACTCCTGTGACAAGCCAAAAGCTTGCAGTCAGAGTCACTCAAATTTATCACAGCATTAATTATTATTATTATTTATTTATTCATTTTATTTTAGTTATTTCCCCGTCCTATCCCCATTTTCTTCACCCGCCCCACCTTTTCCTCTACCGGCTAGACTCAGTCCACCACCTTGGAGGTAGCTAATCCGCGTCCTTTCATTTATCTGCCCTTGATCGAGGAAAGATAAACACACAATCTCTTTGGTCTTACCCGCCGGATGTCTGACGGTCGCGGTTGACACCACCTTGGGTGGAATGCAAACCAATCTTCTTCCCTCCCCCCCCCCACTCCCACGTCTCTCTTTGATCTGAGAGATTACTCGGATCAACACGCCTATTGACCTTTCCAAGGTGCGACTCCCATCTTGAGTCAAAGTCACCCACTTGAGAGATAAGTCTTAGCATAGGACTTTTCCTATTTCCGCCCGTCTCTCCCAGGCCTTTAAAAGGTAAACTAATTCAGACCAGACCCACTTATTTCTCTATCGCGGTCGATCGAGTCTGGACTATTTCATTTATTCTTACTCTTAGAAGAATACCTGGTGGTAAGCCGAACTTAATCACAAGTTCCATCTTAGTTACTTTGTGCACATTTCCCACTGGATATTATGATGTGTATTTTATTATTTCATTTATATTTAATTAGTGCATTGTGTATTTCTCACTATCGTAAGTAGAAAACATAAACATGTCATATGTATATATTTATGTATTGCATTAATCTATTAATGCTATGTTTCTCAATTGATCGTTGATACATCCATGTATATATTTGTACATCTTATTTTATTTCCTTTATCTCGGCTGACCGCCTTGATAATTTTACTTGCACACTAATACTGCGCTAAGAGATGAAACATGAATTATCTCCCCCTTTACTCATTTTACTCTAACGAGAGTTGCGCCCCTTGAACGGACGCCCTCTCCGATCAAGCGCGCTCCATTGTTCTCGGCCGACGGTCGTATGTAAACAAACCGTCATGGTCGCTGACCACCGCCCATTCCCCCCCCCCTTTTTCTCTTCCAACTTGTGTTGTCTATTTGAGATGATTATTTCCCCTTTTATGTACATTTTTATATTGCTACTCTCAGCCATCTTTTTTCCAAATCCCATTTGTCATCATCTCCATATTGTGATCTAAAGCAATTTTTCCAATCTGACGAATGCACCTCAGTCGAGGGCATCGATAAGATGCATGAGAGACATGTCCTAACTTGTCTGTATTTACCCGCAGCCTCCCTCAGGTGTCTGCCTATTTTGTTTGGATCACCTGCCTATTTATTTGGATTGGTCTGCATAGTCAAGTGCCTATTGCCTACTTACTTAGTGCTATTCAGCACTGCACTACTGCGTACTTGTTATCGAGTATCATCTCCTGCCTACGTGGATCTACTCAACTCTACTACTTGGCGCTATCGGCTCTACTTGCCTGCCTATTCGACAGCCCACCTTTCAACTTATTAGGTACGACGTCCCTATAGACCCAGAGTCTGTGCGAGACGTCATAGCTACGCCAAACCCTCTGCACCTCACTGGACTTATCCTGTTAACTACGCTGCCCAAAGCAGATCCACTCTGCCCGCAGTACACTTGTGCCCACGGTAGCCGGCCACCCGCACTACTTGCCCACTACAGATATCGGAACTTTGGATTGAGACTCCACAAGAAGTGTATCACCGGCGTCCCTCTACCCGCCAGAGCGCCACCCCCAGCTGCAGAACCTCAGGCCAGGACACAGCCAGCTGCAAATCAAGCAGGACAACCAGCTAAGTTCAGAAGACAAAGTGATATACTCTCTTATTAAGTGCAAGAGTGATGATTTAATATAGTATTGATTAGAGATAGATGCAAAACCTCCCCCTTTTTATTCTCTATGTAAAAATTTATGTAAATAAATATTCTTCAATTTTTAACTGTGTATCTATTTTTCATTGCTTGTCTCGTTGCGTGCCCGCTCCCGAATTATATGCTAATAGGTTGGTGTGTGATAATTTCAAAAATAATCATCCCCTAGACATTAAAAACGCCAAACACACGTCACTTTCGCTAACCTGTCACAACTCTTTAACTCCATACTCCCAGCTCACTCCCTAACTCCATACTCCAAGCTCACTCCCTAACCCCATACTCCCAGCTCACTCCCTAACTCCAAACTCCCAGCTCACTCCCTAACTCCATACTCCAAGCTCACTCCCTAACTCCATACTCCCAGCTCACTCCCTAACTCCATACTCCCAGCTCACTCCCTAACCCCATACTCCCAGCTCACTCCCTAACTCCATACTCCCAGCTCACTCCCTAACTCCATACTCCCAGCTCACTCCCTAACTCCATACTACCAGCTCACTCCCTAACCCCATACTCCCAGCTCACTCCCTAACCCCATACTCCCAGCTCACTCCCTAACCCCATACTCCCAGCTCACTCCCTAGCCCCATACTACCAGCTCACTCCCTAACTCCATACTCCCAGCTCACTCCCTAACTCCATACTCCAAGCTCACTCCCTAATCCCATACTCCAAGCTCACTCCCTAATCCCATACTCCCAGCTCACTCCCTAACCCCATACTCCCAGCTCACTCCCTAACCCCATACTACCAGCTCACTCCCTAACTCCATACTCCCAGCTCACTCCCTAACTCCATACTCCCAGCTCACTCCCTAACTTCATACTCCCAGCTCACTCCCTAACTCCATACTCCAAGCTCACTCCCTAACTTCATACTCCCAGCTCACTCCCTATTTCCATACTCCGGGCTCACTCCCCAACTCCATACTCCCAGCTCACTCCCTAACCCCATACGCCCAGCTCACTCCCTAACCCCATACTCCCAGCTCACTCCCTAATCCCATACTCCCAGCTCACTCCCTAACCCCATACTCCCAGCTCACTCCCTAACCCCATACTCCCAGCTCACTCCCTAACCCCATACTACCAGCTCACTCCCTAACTCCATACTCCCAGTTCACTCCCTAACTTCATACCCCCAGCTCCCTCCCTAACCCCATACTCCCAGCTCCCTCCCTAACCCCATACTCCCAGTTCACTCACTAACTTCATACCCCCAGCTCCCTCCCTAACCCCATACTCCCAGCTCACTCCCTAACCCCATACTACCAGCTCACTCCCTAACTCCATACTCCCAGTTCACTCCCTAACTTCATACCCCCAGCTCCCTCCCTAACCCCTTACTCCCAGTTCACTCCCTAACTTCATACCCCCAGCTCCCTCCCTAACCCCATACTCCCAGCTCACTCCCTAACTCCATACTACCAGCTCACTCCCTAACCCCATACTCCCAGCTCCCTCCCTAACCCCATACTCCCAGTTCACTCCCTAACTTCATACCCCCAGCTCCCTCCCTAACCCCATACTCCCAGTTTACTCCCTAACTCCATACTCCCAGCTCACTCCCTAACTCCATACTACCAGCTCACTCCCTAACTCCATACTCCCAGCTCACTCCCTAACTCCATACTCCCAGCTCGCTCCCTAACTCCATACTCCCAGCTCACTCCCTTACCCCATACGCCCAGCTCACTCCCTAATCCCATACTCCCAGCTCACTCCCTAACCCCATACTCCCAGCTCACTCCCTAACCCCATACGCCCAGCTCACTCCCTAATCCCATACTCCCAGCTCACTCCCTAACCCCATACTCCCAGCTCACTCCCTAACCCCATACTCCCAGCTCACTCCCTAACCCCATACTACCAGCTTACTCCATAACTCCATACTCCCAGTTCACTCCCTAACTTCATACCCCCAGCTCCCTCCCTAACCCCATACTCCCAGCTCACTCCCTAACTCCATACTCCCAGCTCACTCCCTAACTCCATACTCCCAGTTCACTCCCTAACTTCATACCCCCAGCTCCCTCCCTAACCCCATACTCCCAGCTCACTCCCTAACTTCATACCCCCAGCTCCCTCCCTAACCCCATACTCCCAGCTCACTCCCTAACTCCATACACCCAGCTCACTCCCTAACTCCATACTCCCAGTTCACTCCCTAACTTCATACCCCCAGCTCCCTCCCTAACCCCATACTCCCAGCTCACTCCCTAACTCCATACTCCCAGCTCACTCCCTAACTCCATACTCCCAGTTCACTCCCTAACTTCATACCCCCAGCTCCCTCCCTAACCCCATACTCCCAGCTCACTCCCTAACTTCATACCCCCAGCTCCCTCCCTAACCCCATACTCCCAGCTCACTCCCTAACTCCATACTCCCAGCTCACTCCCTAACTCCATACTCCCAGTTCACTCCCTAACTTCATACCCCCAGCTCCCTACCTAACCCCATACTCCCAGCTCGCTCCCTAACTCCATACTCCCAGCTTACTCCCTAACTCCATACTCCCAGTTCACTCCCTAACTTCATACCCCCAGCTCCCTCCCTAACCCCATACTCCCAGCTCACTCCCTAACCCCATGCTCCCAGCTCACTCCCTAACTCCATACTTTGTAAAGGCATTCTCTACCACCAATGAATAGAGCAATTTTATTTTCTAGATTCCATGATTTAATGTCTTCATTTTTTCAATACCTCTTTCTTCTTGAAAGTTAACAATTAGTATTTGACTAAATTCTCTATGAGGCGGGGGAAGGGGGGGGATATTTAAAAAAGAAAGAATAGTTTGTTATTCTCTATCGTCCTCTGGTTTCCTAGAGAGATTGAACATTTCTTTCAATCTTTCCAAAGGCGGTGAGAAGGGAGAGAACTACCCTTGTCTTGGAAATCTTCGAATCGTTTTACGCTGCGTTGGCCTTTTGTTCGCGTGCAGTTCACCTAATCCGGGGAGTTTAAGAAACTAATTAATTTATTCAATGAAATCAGCATGGGAGCTGTGGCTACGGGGGTAGGAGTAAAGCCACGCCCCTGACGGGAGACTGACAATTGTGTAATATCCCCTCCATCTTTTTTTTTCTGCAGCGCTTTGAAATGCATTAGGAACAGTAGCACGGAGTCGACAACCCAAAGATGAACCAATTCCCCCCCCCCCCTGCTGACCTATTGAGCTGCCTCGGTCGGAAATTGCAGGCATACAAAATGTGGCTAGAGTCTCCACAGAAGTGCCAGCTGTCAGTTATGTAATTGAAATCCTGTAAATACTTAAATCTATTAAATTTAAATAAATGGAAGAACATTTTTTTTTAATTTGCTAGACATGTTGAATACCTGTTCTAAATACGGGCATGGATCACTGTGAAATGTAATATTTCCCTAAATACTCCGGCTTTATAGTCAAGATGACACAACTATTACTATTATTACAAGCTCTGATTATAATGCTTCCTGCTCCCACAATGCGTTGAAAATAATTCACAATTATAACATTTTTACGACAAAAGCATAATGTATCGTGCAAGCACAGCTTTTGTACTAATGTTTAGCTCGAGTCACGTGACCCAATTCCCGCGTGGGCTAGAGTAATCACGTGACATTGTGTTCTAAGAAAATCTTAGACTAGGACATCACACAAGTGATCTTCATTTTGTCCTCCTACGGACCCACTATTTTTTTTTCTTTTGCTATAACTTTTACTCTCGAGCAGCGGACATGACAAGAGACACAAGCCGATTAGCTATGCATCAGCTACTGGCTAATTTGTGGACATCCTCAAAGAATTGGTCAATCGAGCTTCAAATTGGACGGATCAGTTTCACCAAGATATCAGCTCAAAGGCTCGGGATAAAAATAGTATAGTTTTTTTGTTTTTTTTGTAATCAAATAAGACGTTTAAGAGTAGCCTCTTTTTGGACCGAATCATTCTAGACTTGAGGATTAGTCAACTATTGTCACGTGTCTAGTCGTGAACGGAAGCAGAAAGAAAATGAACGGAAGAAGGTCAAGAGAGATGGACCACATAAGAGCACCATCTGCGATTTTACAGCGGTAACCCTGACTTTAACGCTTTCGCTGTGTAGCCTGCGGGCGCGGGTGGGTATAGGTGGGAGCTCTTCCCCCCCCCCCCCTGGCCTGTTTTTGTTTCATCACTGGGGGATGTTTTCTTTCAGCATCGAGCTCTACACAACTTGTTTACCTTCAGCTCAAGCACGAATGATCTTTTTCCTAGTAGTCAAAGCTGCCCCTATTGTCCCCAAAGCCTGGCACTGGTAATTTGAAATTCGACACAGGTATCTATAGGGAAAGAACGGGTGGGGGGGGGCACACATGAGAAGGTGTGTTGATGGGGAGGGGGGTGAGATTTGGAAAGACTTCGAGACACGGTCATAATCATTGTTTTTAAGTGCTTCTGGCAAAATTTTTCCTTTAGGAAACTTTTTTTTTTAAACAGCAATTGGTTCTTAAGTGAGACATTTTCAGAGCGATTTTCGCTTAATTCCGCCGGGTGAAAACAAGCGTTACAGGCGGGAGCGCGCACACACCAAGCCGCCATATTGAACAGGAAGCTATAGCCGATGGGTATATTGGGAAGGCTTGTAACATTTCGCTTGACTGCGTGAGTTTTTACCGTTGTTTAACGGTTATTCTTTCCACAACAGAGAGAGAGAGAGAGAGAGCGTGCAAGAAAGGAGAAAGGGAGCGAGAGGGCGATGCAAAAAAAATAAATATGTAGCAACAGTGAGGAATAGAGAGATGAAGAAGGGAGGGATGAAGAAGAGATAAAAAGTAAGAGAGAATGGGGGGGGGTGGGGAGGTCAGAGAGATAGAAAGTGCGAGATTTACGGCCAGGATTGAGAGAAGGGAACGAGAGACAGTCAAGACACAAGCGAGAAATGAAACGAAGGAAAGATCATCAGAGAGATGGATAGAGAAAGAGGGAGAGAGAGAGAGGTAGAGAAAGAGGGAGAGAGAGAGAGGGAGAGAAAGAGGGAGAGAGAGAGAAGGGGATAGCGGAGAGAAAGTGGGTTAGAGAAAGAGAAAAGAGACGACGAGGTGTCCTTGTCTGAGAGACTCAGAAAGTGGGTTAGAGAAAGAGAAAAGAGACGACGAGGTGTCCTTGTCTGAGAGACTCAGAAAGTGGGTTAGAGAAAGAGAAAAGAGACGACGAGGTGTCCTTGTCTGAGAGACTCAGAAAGTGGGTTAGAGAAAGAGAAAAGAGACGACGAGGTGTCCTTGTCTGAGAGACTCAGAAAGTGGGTTAGAGAAAGAGAAAAGAGACGACGAGGTGTCCTTGTCTGAGAGACTCAGAAAGTGGGTTAGAGAAAGAGAAAAGAGACGACGAGGTGTCCTTGTCTGAGAGACTCAGAAAGTGAGTTAGAGAAAGAGAAAAGAGACGACGTGGTGTCCTTGTCTGAAAAATTCAGAAAGTGGGTTTTGAACATTTCTTCACCATTCCAAAGAAGGTGGCCCCTAATTAGTGGTGTAACAAGCCTCTCCCTCACTTCTCCCTAACCGCCCTGTCGCCCCCTTGTGTTATGTGATCGCTGGTAATCCATTACTCGTTTCACGTGATCAATCGACCCCCCCTCTTCTCCTTCAATGACTCGCTTTCAACCCAAACACATAAACAATTGAAATGTTTAAAGACGGGTTGTCCTCCCTTGTGAAGGCCAAAAAGATTCGCAATGTGACACCATCGTCCCCCTTTTCAGCCTCTCCAGTTGACTAGAGGTGACCAGTCTAACAAACACAAATATAAGGGCGGATAGTTAGAGTTAGAGAGAGAGAGAGAGAGAGAGAGAGAGCAAGGATACAATTACACAAGATGGAATAATAATTTATTTTTTTTAAAGGCCAAAAAAAAATGTTTCCTGAGATGTTAACAAGTATCCTATTGTCTTGAAGACACGCGAAGTTGACCCTAGACTGACAAACCTGAGATAGAAATTTAATTGCCACATCTGCGACAGATAGGACAAAAACCTTCAGACCATAACGATATTTAGAAGTGATGCTTCAAATACAATCATTGATTTAATTCTTTAAATGATAAATAATAAAATGACATGAACAGTGTTTAGTAGATACACAGTTTTTACAAAGCTTATATCAACTCACTCTGTCTGTGTGTCTGCCCGTCTTTATGTCTGGCCAAATGTTTAATACACTTTGTATCTCCGACACTCATCTGAAATCAAGTTGAAATTTGGCACAATTATTTCTTTTACCCTACAACATATGAATCAGTATAAAAAAACGACTAACTAACAATTAGTTAATTAACTAGGGGTTATAAATAACCTTTTTTGTCGTATCTCAAACAAGGAAAAGAAATAGTACTTGAGTGAAATGGTGGTATAAGATGAATTACTCCCCTTTATGTTAGGCTGCCGTCTCAGGCTTAGTGAACACAAACATGAAATAGAAACAATAGATAACTTTACAATCTTTCATGCTAGCAGACTCTACGCTAGTAGAGTGGTTTCCGCGTTGGCTTGAGAAGCGTTCGAAGGCTTTAGCCTAAAAGTTCGAATTCAGACCTTCCATTTTTTTTTAAAATTATTTTTATAAATGCTTTTTATGTATATTAAATTTAAATATTTTAGAAGTTGTGGGGTGGGAGGTGCGTGGTGACTGAGTGCTTAAGCATTTGGCTTCCGAACTAAGGGGGCCTCGGATTCGAATCTTGTTGAAGACTGGGAATTTTGAATTTCGGGGTTTTATAACGCCCCTTGATCCACTGAACTCAAAAGGGTACCAGACATTAGTTTTGGAAAGTAAAGGCAGTTGGTCATTGTCCTGGCCACATGACATCCTCGTTAACCGTTGGTCATAGAAAAAAGATTACCTTTACATTATCTGCGGTATAGATCGCAAGATCTGAAGGGTATTACAGTTAATTAGAATAAAATAGCCTCTGCCTGCTTTCTTCCAGGGCGAGACAGTGTGATCTTGTTAGCCGGTTACTCCTTTTTTAAAACTACAATTAGAGCGCACCTGTGACGTTCTTGTAGCCTATGTATCACTACATCACCTGTAGGGCATCCTCTATGTATCGCTACATCACATGTTGGGCATCCTCTTTCCTATCAAGTGTGCAACAAACAACACATACACATCTTACATCATGTTCTTGCCCAGAAACCTGATGCTCTCTGCACCACGTAAGGTCTAGATGTTTGAGTCAATCGCCAGGTGTACCGTCTCCACTCTTTCTATGCAGCGTTCTAACACCTTGGTGGTCAAAATTGATGCAAACGAGCCTTTACAATTCCGCGATGGGGCTGAGTTATCACAGTGCAATTTATATATGTGTGTATGTATGTAAGTATGTATGCATTGTTTAGACAAAATATGCATATAAAATATAAGAAAATGGAAAAGTGGGATTTAATTTACAATTGCTTTATTTCTTTTTTTTTTCACAGATAAATAGTGTTCTGTGTTACAATGAAATTTCAAGACCCGCTCTCTCTTTCCTTCCCTCTCTCTCTCTCTCTCTTTCCTTCTCTCTCTCTCTCTCTCTCCTTCTCTCTCTCTCTCTCTCCTCCTTCTCTCTCTCTCTCTCTCTTTCGTTCTCAGGAACCCCTCCCCACCCCGATTTTTTTTTTGTATCTGTTCATCGTAATTTCTCCCACATAGACTTTTTACTTTATAATGCGCCCCTGACACATACTCGCTCTCATATTTTGGGCCCGTTAATTTAAGTAGCACTTTGACTTACCCACTCCCGCCAGCAACAAGAAGTGAGTCTTTCGTACACATTCCCATTTCAACAGTTCTCTTGGTAGTTTGTTCTCTAAATAAAAAGAAATATCAATTTGGTTATATTAATTGTAATCGTGTTACTTGACCCCTTTTGAATGTAGGGAAATGACAAGAGGTCTAGATTTATCTTTTCAATTTTATTACGATTTGTTTTTGACAGTGTTTACAACCAAACAACATTCCTTGCTCTCTCTCTCTCTCTTGAGAGAATAAAAATACGTAAAAAATACGGAATTGGTGATATTTTTTTTAATTTTTAAAAATGCTTTATATGTACACTGTGGCCTTTATGAGATATACCAAAATGAAATACAAAGATTTGATAGAAAGCTTTGCGATTTATCGCGAATAACAGTCAAAACTGGTTCTTAGCAAGCGTCTAGTATCTGAATGACAATTGATGAGATTTCTTGATCAGTGAGTTAGTGAGTTAGTGAGTCAAAGACATTTTACAAATATATTATACATTTTGGATTTATTGATATTATTAAGTACCTTTCTATCGAAGCTTAAAAATGTAAGGGCCTCCACAGAAATCCTTCTCCGCACTGTATACAAATATCTTATCGGAGTAAGGATCTGAACCAAAAACCAGTTCTTTTAAGATTATTTTTTTGTTGTTGAATAAGTTTCGGACGTTCTAGCTAATCCAAACCCATTGCAGGAAGGCAGGGGTTGGCATCAAGCACCTTTGGAACTCAGGACCATCGTGACCTCAGTCCGAAGCGCATGCATACATCCAAGTAGCCCTTGAAGATTGAACTGATATTATTTCGCAAGCACCAAGAAATAAAATTCCCCATTAATTGTCAGTTTAATATATTTGCATTATAACTTTGTTAGATAGACTGATTTGTCAAATGTCTATTTGCTAATGTTGGTCTACTGTTAATCTAATGGTAAGTTATTGTTAATTTCTTAAATACTTTGTATGGAAAAAGATAGTACACGTATTATAAAAAAAATAAATTGTGATTTTCATTAACTTTTAACTTGATTGATTCCAAAACGTGGTCTCTACTTTTATTCCAAATATAAACCAGATTTTTGTAAACAAAAGTATTCTCTTTCAAAAGAAGTTGCACCTTTTTTCAACACGATGCAGGTAATAGGGAAATCAGATTGTCCATGGAGCTTTAAGATTTCTAGATTTAAACATAACAGACAAACAGACAGATAGCATAAAACCAATAAAGACTTCCCTATTAAAGCTGCTAAAAGCCGAAAAAAAAAAAACGAACTCTAACCCATCTTGCCTTCCGCCGAACAGATCTACACTCTAGACTCGGCCACTCAGTGCGCACAATGGACATCAATATACTGTACACAAACAATAAAATGGTGCTCAAACTTGTGCTCATCTTTGTGTACATAGACAGGGTGTTTGTGCTCATCTTTGTGTACATAGACAAGGAGTTTGTGCTCATCTTTTTGTACATAGACAAGGTGTTGGTGCTCATCTTTGTGTACATAGACAAGGAGTTGGTGCTCATCTTTGTGTACATAGACAGGGTGTTTGTGCTCATCTTTGTGTGCATAGACAAGGAGTTTGTGTTCATCTTTGTGTACATAGACAAGGAGTTTGTGTTCATCTTAGTGTACATAGACAAGGAGTTTGTGCTCATCTACTTTGTACATAGACAAGGTGTTGGTGTTAATCTAAGGGTACATAGACAAGGTGTTGGTGTTCATCTTAGTGTACATAGACAAGGTGTTGGTGTTGATCTTAGTGTACATAGCCAAGGTGTTGGTGTTCATCTTAGTGTACATAGCCAAGGTGTTGGTGTTGATCTTAGTGTACATAGCCAAGGTGTTGGTGTTCATCTTAGTGTACATAGCCAAGGTGTTGGTGTTTATCTTAGAGTACATAGCCAAGGTGTTGGTGTTCATCTTAGTGTACATAGCCAAGGTGTTGGTGTTCATCTTAGTGTACATAGACAAGG
Source organism: Biomphalaria sudanica (assembly GCA_036873155.1). Taxonomy (NCBI): domain Eukaryota; kingdom Metazoa; phylum Mollusca; class Gastropoda; family Planorbidae; genus Biomphalaria; species Biomphalaria sudanica. The sequence continues at coordinate 54,706 of JAZGLO010000895.1, forward strand.
TGTTGGTGTTCATCTTAGTGTACATAGCCAAGGTGTTGGTGTTCATCTTAGTGTACATAGCCAAAGTGTTGGTGTTCATCTTAGTGTACATAGCCAAGGTGTTGGTGTTCATCTTAGTGTACATAGACAAGGTGTTGGTGTTCATCTTAGTGTACATAGACAAGGTGTTGGTGTTCATCTTAGTGTACATAGACAAGGTGTCGGTGTTCATCTTAGTGTACATAGACAAGGTGTTGGTGTTCATCTTAGTGTACATAGCCAAGGTGTTGGTGTTCATCTTAGTGTACATAGACAAGGTGTTGGTGTTCATCTTAGTGTACATAGACAAGGTGTTGGTGTTCATCTTAGTGTACATAGACAAGGAGTTGGTGCTCATCTTAGTGTACATAGACAAGATGTTTGTGCTCATCTACTTTGTACATGGAAAGATAAAATCGTTTCTCCATAGCGCCTTAGATTCAAAAGTTCCTGTCCACCCCCTCCCCTTCTCTTTATTGACCAAGTGAACCTGAAATGTGTCAGTCTTCCAGTGAACCTGAAATGTGTCAGTCTTCCAGTGAACCTGAAATGTGTCAGTCTTCCAGTGAACCTGAAATGTGTCAGTCTTCCAGTGAACCTGAAATGTGCCAGTCTTCCAGTGAACCTGAAATGTGTCAGTCTTCCAGTGAACCTGAAATGTGTCAGTCTTCCAGTGAACCTGAAATGTGTCAGTCTTCCAGTGAACCTGAAATGTGTCAGTCTTCCAGTGAACCTGAAATGTGTCAGTCTTCCAGTGAACCTGAAATGTGTCAGTCTTCCAGTGAACCTGAAATGTGTCAGTCTTCCAGTGAACCTGAAATGTGTCAGTCTTCCAGTGAACCTGAAATGTGTCAGTCTTCCAGTGAACCTGAAATGTGTCAGTCTTCCAGTGAACCTGAAATGTGTCAGTCTTCCAGTGAACCTGAAATGTGTCAGTCTTCCAGTGAACCTGAAATGTGTCAGTCTTCCAGTGAACCTGAAATGTGTCAGTCTTCCAGTGAATTTGAAATGTGTCAGTCTTCCAGTGAACCTGAAATGTGTCAGTCTTCCAGTGAACCTGAAATGTGTCAGTCTTCCAGTGAACCTGAAATGTGTCAGTCTTCCAATGAACCTGAAATGTGTCAGTCTTCCAGTGAACCTGAAATGTGTCAGTCTTCCAGTGAACCTGAAATGTGTCAGTCTTCCAGTGAATTTGAAATGTGTCAGTCTTCCAGTGAACCTGAAATGTGTCAGTCTTCCAGTGAACCTGAAATGTGTCAGTCTTTCAGTGAACCAGAAATGTGTCAGTCTTCCAGTGAACCTGAAATGTGTCAGTCTTCCAGTGAACCTGAAATGTGTCAGTCTTCCAGTGAACCTGAAATGTGTCAGTCTTCCAGTGAACCTGAAATGTGCCAGTCTTCCAGTGAACCTGAAATGTGTCAGTCTTACAGTGAATTTGAAATGTGTCAGTCTTCCAGTGAACCTGAAATGTGTCAGTCTTCCAGTGAACCTGAAATGTGTCAGTCTTCCAGTGAACCTGAAATGTGTCAGTCTTCCAGTGAACCTGAAATGTGTCAGTCTTCCAGTGAACCTGAAATGTGTCAGTCTTCCAGTGAACCTGAAATGTGTCAGTCTTCCAGTGAACCTGAAATGTGTCAGTCTTCCAGTGAACCTGAAATGTGTCAGTCTTCCAGTGAACCTGAAATGTGTCAGTCTTCCATTCATTCACCTGTAACTTGAAGAAATGGAGAGTAAAATTGTTCGTGATGACAATCATTATTTATATTCGTGCAGATCAAAGTGTATTCTAGACGATGAAACAGTCAGTGTAACGAGCGAGTCGCTTTCAATCAATTTGGCTTTTAAGTATTCTCGATTAAAACATAACTCCTTCGTGCTAAAGAAGAGCAAATCCTCGAGAGTCAATGCTTCAGGGGGGTCGATGCGGGGGCTATTAATTTTTATGTTATGTATTGATTGACTTACATTTGTTTGAGGACGACAGGGGAGAGACACAATGGAGTCAAGGCAGTGTGCCACAGGGACAAATATTTGAGAGCCACCGATTGAAGAGTTTGTCAATCAGAGGTTCTTACATTTCTTACTTACAAAGCTTATTTTAACTCTCTCCGTCTGACTGCTTACCACTTGTGTACACGTCCTTCTCCCACTTCCCATTCTCGGATCAGGTGAAAACTCTGCATGACTATTCATTGTCCCTAACAAGATAGGAACCAATTAAAAAACAATTGATTTTTTAATTAGAGGTAATTAATTCATTAATTTTGTTTGATACAGAAAAAGGGGAATAATTAATAAATCTTACAGTATTGAGAGATATGGCTGTAGATGTGTAGCTCTTTCCCTTATTTTCCCTTATATAAGCTTAGTTGGTTTTTTTTTAAAGTTTATTTACAAAACTTATATCAACTCACTCTCTATGTCTGTCTGTCTGGTAAAAAAGTTTGTACACGTTATTTCTCCCACATACAATCGCGGATTGAGCTGAAACTTTGTAAAATTATCTCTTTTACCTAAAAGCACAAAAATTAATTGGAAAAATTGACCAATTAGGTAATTAACTATTGGTAATAAATTATTTTGTTTGGTATCTTTAACTAGAGAAAGAAATTATACTTGACAGATATGGTGGTATAAGTTGAATTAGTCCCCTTGAGGACTCAAGCCCTGAGTGAAAATGTTTTTATTCATTGAAATAACGATCATGTAAACATTCACAAAGATACTCCCCCCCTTCTTCCCTCCCTCTTTCACAACTGGTCCAGACAAGTGATAGGATCAGAGCGTAGTGAGACAAGTGATAGGATCAGAGCGTAGTGAGAAAGGCTAAAAGCTAAACAAAAACAATCGGTAAAAAATATTTTTTATCGCATTGATTTATTATGTCTAGGTCGGCTATATGCATAATTACATGACAGATCCAAAATAGATATAATTCACTTAATATAAGCTTTGTTTTTTTTTTTTGTAAGTTTTTTTTGAATATCTATTCTTTTTTTAGTGACACGTTAATCTTTTGGGGAGTTTGTAGATATTTGGTGTCACTTTTGAAAGCATGGATGAACAAATAGAGGTGCGACCTTTTGACAGAAAAGTGAGTTGTACTGGAGTCTTTTAGAAGGCATGAAATGTGAGTGACCATACGATGACACAAGTGAACGCCGTGAGAAGTTATTTCAATGTTTTAAAAAATATATATTGGTTTTTAGTTTTCCAAATGCACAGACGTTCTGATGATATAAAATAATGTGAAATCTTTTTTGTTTGTTTGTTACATGTTCCAGTTGCCCGGGGAAGGGTGCGGTTCAACGCCCAATACTTCCAATTGAATCGAAGGTATTTACAATTTCTAAAGCGATATTAAAAAAAAGAAATATTCCCATTTATTTACCAAAGTAGGTCCACAACTATTCTTGATAATAAGAAAACAATATAGTGTTCGGGGACACAGAAAAACTGAGAACTACTGTGTAGGAATGAATCATAGAGTAATAGATCCAAGACTTGACAAACTATAGATCTGCCTGGTGCGAGCATGGATGGATGCATCGATAGTGAGATGAAGATGACTTTAACTTCAATGAGCTTGATGAGATTGTATCAGGAAGAAAGCCTCAGGCTGAGTGTGTTTAAGCGCATAGCGTTTAGTATTAACTGTAGGAGTGCATTGCGATGTTTATGGAATTTTCTTCTCCACCCACCACGCAATAGCATAATATACTCCCAATAAACATACAATAAACATACTCCCAATAAACACACAATAAACATACTCCAAATAAACATATTCGTAAGAACATACAATAAACATACTCCCAATAAACATACAATAAACATACTCCCAATAAACACACAATAAACATACTCCAAATAAACATATTCGTAATAACATACAATAAACATACTCCCAATAAACATACAATAAACATACTCCCAATAAACATACAATAAGCATACTCCCAATAAACATACAATAAACATACTCCCAATAACACACAATAAACATACTCCAAATAAACATATTCGTAATAACATACAATAAACATGCTCCCAATAAACATACAATAAACATACTCCCAATAAACACACAATAAACATACTCCAAATAAACATATTCGTAATAACATACAATAAATATACTCCCGAATTCCCAATAAACATATTCACAATAAACATATTCACAAGCTTATTCATGATACGCATAGAGGAAACATTACTGAATTATTGAAAGACCCCATGGCTAAAAAAAAAACATGTTTCAATTTGGTGGATGTGTACAATATTATTAGAACACTTTGGAAACGTGCTGCCCAAGCCTGGGAATTTTCATTGTCTCGGCCTGAAATTTTTTAGTTCCTAAAAATTTTGGCTCGGTTAGACAACAATTTCCAGATACAGGTTTTGTGTGTAAGTCTATTCCATGTGTGAGTGTGTTGTGGGTAAGTCTATTCCGTGTGTGAGTGTGTTGTGGGTAAATCTGTTCCAAATACGCGTGTCTTTGGGTGTATGTTTTTATTGTGTGTAAGTCAGCCCCCATGTGTGAGTGTGTAACTAAGCTTGCTGTATGTGTGTGTTCTGTGTTGTGTCTCAGTCTCAGTCAGTCCCATATGTCTGTGTGTGTCTTAGCTATCTAGATCTAGTTTCTACTTTTCATTTAAAAAGAAAGACACGAGTTACTGTCACCTTACAGCGGAGAGACATCTGCAATTTTCGATTTTGTCGTGTCCGGAAAGATGTTATTAAAACTAATTGCTAGACAAGGAGTAGGATCCAGGGAGTGCTGGCTTCATTTTTTTTTTAAAATTCAGATTTGTTTAAAAAAAAACAACAACTTTTTACGTGAAATCGGGGGGGGGGGGGGAGTGTGGTGGTGAAGAAGGCGTGTCGATGGTGTGAAAGGTCTATCTAGATTTACTTGCCGCATCAGCCCCGATGTCATCAATGGATGTAATTGCCATCCCGCAAGGGTGTGAGATTAACAGATAATTGACTGTCATTAGAGACGTATTTTGCAAACATTCTGACGGAGGGGTGGGGGACCGGCCTGCGCCGTGTCTAATAGGGGGAGACCGGTATTGTCATAGTGACACAGAGGTGAGGGCCCCCGACACGCCCCAATCTGTAATAACATGTTTATAATCTAACCGTGCCTTTCTTTTTCATCACCCTGTTTTCTTTCGCCTTGAAGTTGTACATAACAGAAGGGAGTGACAGAAGAGTGTGTAGTAATTAATAAAGTGGTTGATCAATGGTGTGACTAGTTAAAAGAAAGTTCGTCTTTCAGGGTGATCGGTAAATACAAGAGTAAACATTCTCTCTGGGATCAATTGAAACTTCGTGTTTCTCGCTCCACTAGCTCCCCTTCTCACAAATACACATTTTATTTTATCCTTATAACATCTAGCTGTTTATTAACTCTCTCTTCAAACAAAGCCTTGTGTATAATTATATATTCTTCTCTAGACCTTCTCTATCTAGACCATTTTTTGAAATTTAATTAGGTTTATTATAATTTCACACTCTAGTTCCTCTAATTAAGGTAAACAGTTCAGTATTAACGAAACTAATCAAACGCTTATCCTAAAGAGATGGCTCTGGCTGTAATAGAGCTCTAGGTAGCAACAGTTTTGTGGGAACAGAATCTTGTTACAGGAATCTAGTTTTAAGTGATTAATATTTCAGGTATAATCAAGATTCCCTTTGACGTGGTATTCAAGATCAATGTGTTATGATGCCAACATAGCTTTGAACAGCTCATCATCATATACAGTTATAATTTATTTAAGTTATATATTAAAAAATGGAGGCTGGCACCTGGCTTCTGAAACTGGGGTCCTGGGTTCGAATCTCTGTGAGGACTGGGATGTCCACCAAACTCGAATGGGTACCTAACTTTTTTTGGGTAAAGTAAAAGCGGTTGGTCGTTGTACTGCTCGTTAACCGTTTGCCACAGAAACAGATGACCTTCACATCTTCTGCCCTATAGATTGCAAGGTCTGACAAGGTAACTTTACTTTACTTCAATGTTTTAAAGAGATATTAAAATTCAATCATCTAAAAGTGAGTACAGAGATTTCCTTTGAAAAAGTGTAATGGGAGGCAAAGAAGTAGGTTATAGAGACTAATTCAGGCTATTTGTTGATCATGTTTGTTTTTAGTTGTTTTTTTTTAAATACAGTGATTCCCAATTTACGGTTCGGAGGCCTTATCAGGCCCGTGATTCGAACCTTTTGCCCAAGATTCATCATTAAGCCGTAGGAAATGGATTTCTTTGGACCAATATTTTTTTCAGTAATGCTGCTAGTGACACGAAAATGTTGCAGGTTTAAAAGGTTGACCAGCACTGATTTGGTAAATAATGTTAAAGGTTATTAGCCATGTTTCTGTCTCTCCAACATTCGTCTCTCTTCATCTTGGTGCAGTTTTAGGTGTCCACGTGCTGGTCATGCGCAGTCTATCATGCATGTGTCTTCAGATTTTGAACATCAATAATATGTACTTAATAGTCTATCATGTGTGTGTCTTCAGATTTTGAACATCAATAATATGTACTTAAAAGTCTATCATGTGTGTGTCTTCAGATTTTGAACATCAATAATGTGTACTAAACAGTCTATCATGTATGTGTCTTCAGATTTTGAACATCAATAATGTGTACTAAACAGTCTATCGTGTTTGTGTCTTCAGATTTTAAACATCAATAATGTGTACTAAACAGTCCATCATGTTTGTGACTTCAGATTTTGAACATCAATAATATGTACTTAAAAGTCTATCGTGTTTGTGTCTTCAGATTTTGTACATCAATATTGTGTACTAAACAGTCTATCATGTTTGTGTCTTCAGATTTTGAACATCAATAATGTGTACTAAACAGTCCATCATGTTTGTGTCTTCAGATTTTGAACATCAATACTGTGTACTAAACAGTCCATCATGTTTGTGTCTTCAGATTTTGAACATCAATAATGTGTACTAAACAGTCCATCATGTTTGTATCTTCAGATTTTGAACATCAATAATGTGTACTAAACAGTCTATCATGTATGTGTCTTCAGGTAAATCGATATGTGGGAAGAATGAGAGTAAAAAGAAAGACAGTGAAACAAGGAGCGTAAGTGAATGCGTGTGTGTGTGTGTGTGTGAGAGAGAGAGAGAGAGAGAGAAAGAGAGAGGGAGTAGACGGAGACGGAGAGAGAGAGGGGGAGAACAGAGAGATTGGATATAGAGGATTGAGAGGGGGAGAGAGAGATAAGAAAGAGCTTCAAGACACTTTACTCTGACACATCTCTGCGAGTCACTTCTTGTACAAATCCAGGCTTCTATTGGATCAATATTCCTTGAATTAAAACAAACATATTTTACCATATTAAAGTATTTGATGTATTTGATGTAAGTCTAATTCCTTCTAATCTTATTCTGTATCTGAAGCAGAAAGTGAAAAAGATTGTATTGACCTTTCAACAACAACAAAATGTACTAGTATATTTCCAACAGCACCGCAACTGTAGAATAGAGTACGAAGGAGATGGGAGACTGAAAAAAAAAATGACACAAGTTTCTATAGCAACAGTGCTTACATTGACCACAGACATATTTGTCATTTTCATTTTATCCTTTATCTATTTATTTATTCAAAATTTGTAAGTTCATGCTGTACAATAAAATTGTTAGTAGTAAAGATAATGTAGACAGAGAACAGACAAATTTAAAAAAGCCAATAGAACAAAAAAACAAGATTACAAAGAGAGTTTGTGTTGCCACACAAACTCAGAGGCGGCCCCCGTGGGAGACGGATCACTGTCGGAACCGCATATTCGATGGTCGACTAAGGATGGCATCGAGCAGGGTATGAAACCGAGACCGTAGAGATAATCAGTTCTGCGCGCTAACCGCACGACCAGGCATTGCTCTTAATCTAATGACAAACCGGTTACAAACTAATAGCCTACTATTGATAATATACCTACACATTACGGAATGACAACTACTTGATATGTACAATATGTCAGAAGAGCGATTTTAGATAATCTTTTGGTACCCTTTAGCATTTTCATTTAGGCCTAAATGGAACTAGAATGAGGATGTAGATCTACCTAAATTAAACTACTAAGTTAGCACTCTCAATGTCTATATCTACTAGATCTAGATCTAAAATATATATTTGGGATAATGTAGATGTAATTTAGATAAGATTTATATAAAAAAACACTAGATAATCAATAGACTATATAATAATATAGACTAATTGCAAAATCTAAATATTAAAATAAAATTACTCATCTAGTTGCATTTTTAGCGGCCCCCAAAAGGATAAAAGACGCTAATAGTTTTGTGTGGAATGTCTGTCCGTCCGTCCGTCCCGTTTAAATCTCGTAAACTAGAAAAGATAGCGAAAATCCGACATCATGATATTTTAGATCTTTCAAAGTTCTGATGCAACAGCTAATTTTTCTTTTCTGAAATTGAAAAAATTAATTTTTAAAATCAACTATGCAAGAAAATTGTTCATAAAAATACACTTTTTACAACTATTCACTATTAATAGTAACAAACACATGAGGCTGTTATTAAGGGAGACCACTATTTACTATATTTTTAACACAATTAGGCAAACTGTTTTTGATTTTTTGTAAAAAAAAAAATTCTTACAAATGATTGCTAAGTTATGTTATAATGTTTCAAAGATTCATTTGGAGTTGTAAATATTTTTTTTTAAATGTAAAATCTCCCGCTGGTCGACGGAGAATGGCATCGAGCAGAGTATGAAACCGAGACCGTAGAGATAATCAGTCCTGCGCGCTAACCGCACGACCAGGCATTGCTCTTAACCTAATGACAAACTGAATACAAATTAATAGCCTATTATTGATAATATACCTACATATTACGGAATGATAACTACCGGATATGTACAATATGTCAGAAGAGCGATTTTAGATAATCTTTTGGTACCCTTGAGCATTTTCATTTAGGCCTAAATGGAACTAGAATGAGGATGTAGATCTACCTAAATTAAACTACTAATTTAGCACTCTCAATGTCTATATCTACTAGATCTAGATCTAAAATATATATTTGGGATAATGTAGATGTAATTTAGATAAGATTTATATAAAAAAAAACACTAGATAATCAATAGACTATATAATAATATAGACTTATTTCAAAATCTAAATATTAAAATAGTAGATTAGTTTTAGTATTTTATAACATTGCAATATTGACATATTGACAATCTAGACTTTAGAAAAAAATCTACAATTTAAGCCTAGAAATTAAAATTAAAGATCTTGATCTAGTCTAAATCATGGCTGTCTGGTAGTGCGGTTTGCGCGCTGGACTGTCGTTTGGATTCATCGATGGTCCCAGGTTCAAACCCTGCCCGCTCCCTTCCCACGTCGTCCTACGGGAGGTTTGGACTACAACTCTGTTATATTGATTTTAATTAGAACTTAAATCTAAATCTAGTTTTAAAAATCTAGCTCTAGTGTAAAAAAAATCTAGATCTAGTGTAAAAAATCTAGAGTAGATCTAAATCTATTATGTCTTTTTAAAATGCGAGTCACATTACGAGGTTTAATAAACATTACTATACCGAGTTGTTTTAGCATTTAAAGAATTTATTCCATATGACGTCAAAGGAAAAAAATCCACTACGTTACACGGTCTAGTTAGACTAAAAATGTCTTCTATACGAGCAGCTTGTTGAGGGTTCATAGACATTGGTGCACCGAGTTATTTCTTTTAGCATTTCATTTAAAGAATAACTCCATATAACGTCAAAGGAAAAAAAAATCCAATACGTCACACGGCCTAGTTAGACTAACGATGTCATCTATACGAGCAGCTTGTCGAGTGCTCATAGACATTGGTTCACCGAGTGAGATCTTTTAGCATTTCATTTAAAGAATTAACTCCATATGACATCAAAGGAAAAAGATTCCATTACGTCACACGTCCAAGTTAGACTAAAATAAGTCATCTATAAGAACAGCTTCTCGAGGGATCATAGAGATTGGTGAGTGGAGTTTGTTCCTTTAGCATTTAATTTGATGGGCTAGTTAGACTTAATATATATATATATATTAACATATATATATAAAAGGATTAAAGAAGCTTTTTTTTTGTTTTGTCTGTCAGTTTGTCTGTCCGTAATGTTAATAGCGAGAAGAAAAAAAGACTAAAAGCTATTGAAAATCTGATTAAAATTAATTTCCCTTCCTAAACATCGCATTAGTTTTAAGTTTCTATTATAGATTGTTCCGGATGTTTATATATATATATACAGTGAGAAAAAAAATAAACTTTCAGATTAATCAAATGTCGTTAATTAAATTTCTGGGATGGTCTGTTATGAAAATTAGATGTACCAAACCCTTATGGATATTTTATCAAACCATACTTTGGTGTTAGGAAGTTGTTTTCCGTAAAAATCAGAGCATAATATTAACGATAATTAGATTTTTTAACGTTTTAGATAGAAAGTTAAATGTAGTGTAAGAGAGAAGTGCGATTTTACATAGTTAAACTATGTTTCATAAAAAATCCGGAACAACCAATTTTCGTAAATGAGAAAATTATTTATTTTATTTATTAGAAGAGGGATTTCAAACATTTGTTAGCGTTATTAGATTTTTCATATAAAATTTGGATCACTTTTGGCGACGATTTGTAAGAAAATTAAGGTAATGTAGGTTGATTTCTTTTTTAAAACAAAATCCGGAACATTCTTTACCGATTAAACAACTTTTATTATGTTTCGGCAAGAAAATTAACTGTAAAATAAGTCTAAAAATTTATTCTCAATAATCGTTTGTAGTAAATTACTTTCTTATTTTAAAATCCTGAATAACCTATTGTCGATATTTTTGAAAAAAATAATTATTTGACATAAATTAGTTTTAAAACAATATCCGGAACAACTTTATAGTTAATGAAATATAAATTAGTATAGATATTTTTATTTAGCATTTATATGCTATTTACATTAAAAAACCGGAACAATATATTAAAGACCATGTGTTTCTTGCAACGTTTATGCATGGAAATAAAATCTACGATAACTTAGAAGAGCAAACAAATATTCATTGGCATTGATTTGTTTTTCACAAAACATCCGGAAGAATCTATAATAGATACTTTAAACTATTGCAATATTTCTGAATCAGATTTACAATAACCTTTAGTGTAATTTGTTAATCTAATCGTGACGGACAGACCGACCAACAGAAAAAACGCACAAAAATAAGCTTCTTTTATTTGGATGGGGTCACTAAACAAAAAAATAAATAAAATCTGATTTTTTAAAAAAGTTTAAGGAATTGGTTTAGCACCTGTTCATGTTGCGACGTTACGCTACTGCACGAAAGTCGCTGCTTAAAAATCCATTTTAAAAAATGTGCATGATATTTACATACAAAGTGCATTACTAGCCTTTATAAGCAAACAGAAATGTTTTCTTTTAACTTTAGCTGCTAGTTAACCAGAAAAAAACTCTTTAAGATTTATTCATATTTGTTGTAAACATTTCCTGTACATTTTATAAATATATTTGACTTAGTGATACCGAAAATACACAGAGAATATACATCTTTGTTAGCATATTGTAACATTGCCTCCCTTACATTTACGTAATTGTTTTAGAATTGGTGTATTTTTATGAAAAAATCGCTTGCATAATTAATTTTATAAATTAAACGGTTTGCTTTTAGAAAACCAAAAGTAGCCGTCGCATCTAAACTTTTCAAGCCGGATTTAATGATGAAATAATATTTTTCATATCGCTTCTAGTTTTCGAGATCTGAGTGTGACAGACGGACAGACGGACATTTTGCACAAACTTAATAGCGGCTTTTTCCCCTTACGGGGGCCGCTAAAAATGGAAAAGACAAATCGTAATGACTGTGATAACCATAATTATCATATATAGTGAAAAAGATCAATAACTTCAAATTCAATATATCGATTTTTCGTTCTCATAAGAAAACAAAAGGAGGTATGCACCAAATGTATATATAGTTGTCCGTCGTGGTTCGATGATGAACACTTTTACACTGGGGTTTTATGTCTCCTCGTGTGACTGGTGAGAACTATGTGAGCCCAAAATGTTTGGCTGCACACTGGGCAGGTTATTCCAGCTGGAGCTAGTGCCATTGGCATTGCTTTTCTTCTGCCAGCGCTGTTCTCTTGTCCACTGCAATTTGTGCGCCAGTTTTCACAGCGCGCCGCCATGATGCTCTATCATGTGCTTCTGTCTCACAGATGGCTGGGTCAATGCTGAAGGCTTTCAGGGAAGCTTTGAGAGTGTCCCTGAAGCGTTTTCTTTGTCCACCATGTAGCGCTTCCCTTCCCTTAATTGGCCATACAGGAGTCGCTTAGGGATGCGGGGGTCTTCCATTCTGCAGATGTGACCTGCCCATCGCAGCTGGGGCTGCATCAGGATTGTATGGATGCTTTGCAGGCTCGCTCTTCGAAGGACTTCAGAATCTGGTATTTTTTCTTGCCATTTAACATTCAGTATTTTTCTGAAACAGGTCATGTGGAAGTGGTTCAATTTTTTTTGGTTTGTTTTTGATTTTGCAGATTTTACTATATATACTGTCCACGTTTCTGAGGCATAGAGCAATGTAGGGAGTACGACAGATGGATAGACCCCAAGTTTTGTGTTTGTGGTGATACCTCGTCTATTCCAAACATTTTGAGACAGTCTGCCATAGGATGCACTGGCCTTGGAGATACGCACATCGATTTCTTTATCGATCTTTCCGCTTCAAGAAAGATACGTTTCTTACCAAGTCACTTATTAAACGTTCTAAATCTGAAGCTCCTCCCAGCTTATAATGTCGTGTAGATCCACCTCCTTGTCTCTCCCATCTATGTGTATCTCTCTCTCCTTGCGCCTTGTTGATCTCAATAAATTCTACGTTATATCCGGTACATGCTGGCGGTGTCGTCTCTCAGTAAACATTTGGTATTAGGCTGGGGACTTCTAATTATTTCTACTATTGACTACTAACACTAACCCCGTGTGAATAGGTCAGACTAATTACCAGACATCTGTACAAATGTTAAAGTGGTGGTAATGTTTACTCTTGTCAGGAGATGTCAAATTAGTTTAGTAACGCTCAATGCGCATTTTGTTTTCATTAACAAAAAAAAAATTACCAAAATCTACCTAACAAACACCGGGAAGCAATAGTTCGGCTAGTAAAGAAAACATCATTCAATAGTGTAGTTCTTAAGCCTAGAATGCCCTAGAACAAGATGCACGTTGCATTAAGCAGCTAACATTGTCTGGAAGTTCCTGTATGCCAGTGATGCCCAAAATACGGCCCGCGGGCCAGATCCGGGCACCGACGTGGTCCCATCTGGCCCGCCGAAACGTGAAGAAAACCCCCCCTCCAAAAAAAAAAATAATGTTGAAAAATGTATCTTCACCTACTTTTTTTTTCTGAATGGATTGGTACCATGACCTTTAACATTTGTGAGTTTATGAACAGGGACTCTGAATGTAGAATCTACCAAGAAATGTTGGCGGATCTTTACTTTTTATGAACATGACAATAAGCCAACATCTTTGTTTTATAAAGAAAGTGCGACTGTTTAAAAAACAACAACAACATATACATCGACATTATAAAATAAATATGGGGCATCCTTGGTTTGAACTACGATTAAAAGATTGATTAACTACAAATAGAGATTGGAGGATTGATGGGAATATTCCCCAAAAAGATACAAGAAAATGTGTCGGTTTTAAAGGCACCAACACTGTTGCTAACATTTTAAGTATAGAAATGAAGCTATTTTCTGACGCTTAAAAAATTATAACCGTCAAATATCACATGAATGTATTGTTAGATCTAGCTAGGGGGTTCTGGTAAAATAGTTTTAGAACAGTTCATTTAATTTTGTAACTTTTCGGTCATGTGGCCCGCGAGACGAGAGTTGGAAAATTAAATGGCCCGCAGGTCGAATTAGGTTGGGCATCACTGTTGTATGCTATCTCAACATCACTTTATCAAACGCTTGTCACCTGAAGTATTACTAACACATTGTTTTCACATGACGACTATTAGATCATCCTTGTTGCCCCTCTACTTTTATTTTTGGCGTTGAGGGAAGAGTAGATCTGGATGTGTCCTGGATGTGTCCAGGATGTGTCCTGGATGTGTCCACTTTTAAGATTTGACAGACAGACAGGCAGACTGACAGACAGAGGAGTTGGTGTAAGCTTAGTAACAAAAAATCTTATTAACTTTTCATTATAGATAGCTACAACAGGAATTAGAATATACGCATATTGATATACTTTTTGATTTTCTCATTGAAATATTTACATAAAAAGAAAAGGACATCAAGTTGTATGGATCAGTTCTTCATAATCATTTTTTTTCGTTTAGGTTCCTCATGAAACATAGGGCCTCAGTAAAAACACGTCACTCTCCACGGTCTCTTGCTAGTTTTTTAATGGCTTCCCAGCTCTTTCCTATCCTCTCGGCTTCATCAAGTACACTGCGTCGTCATGTTTTTTTTTTGGTCTTCCTCTACGTCTTGTTCCCTGCGGGGTTCCACTCTAAGACCTGTCTAACTCTGTTGTTGGTCTCTTTTCAAAGGATGTCCATCTCCACTTTCTCTCTAAGATCTACACCTCCATATTACCAGATCTTAGGTTTTTACAATATTATTCTTTACCAAGCGTAAGTAAATATTTGTACAAGAAAACATTTCTCTGAGATTAACAATGAAGAGTTAAGTGAATATTAACGTGTAGAGTCTAGATGATCTCGTGTACATTCGCTTTAGACTTTAGACAATTAGAACTTTTTTCTTATAAAATACTTGAAAGAAAACAAAGACCTCAATAAATGGTTTGAACTTTATTTCACGTCACTCACATATGTTTCTGTGATCAGAGACAGCATACCAAGATGTAACCAGTTTGTGAGGCTTTAATTCACTATTCAGCTTAACCCTTTTTTCCCTCCGTCTTACTAGTTTATTATTACACCACTTAAATGCTCTCTCAGTCTTTACAGAGAAGCATGTCTTTAATGTATCCTGCAGAGGCGTCACGCTTCTCAAACTGGGGACAGGGCAAAGTGTCGTCGCTCAGCAGAAAGCTGAGAAAAGTTTTTAAGGAATCGACAGTAGGATACAAAATGGTTTACAATGTTTAGACCTAGCAAGTACCATCCTACAGGATACAAATGGTTTACAATGTTTAGACCTAGCAAGTACCATCCTACAGGATACAAAATGGTTTACAATGTTTAGACCTAGCAAGTACCATCCTACAGGATTCAAATATAAAGTGATTGAAGCTCATATTTAGTGCCCTACCCACGTATCACCTCTGACTGTGTTTCATCTTGGTTGAGAAAATCCATGTAAATGGAGCTCCATAAGAAAGAGCAAGCGCTCTACAAGTGAGCACGAGTATCTCTAGCATTTATCTCCTAGACACTTGAGGCCAGGTGAACAAAGAATGTCTTCACTTTTAAGAACTAAAATGAGTACAATTAAATTACTGACATTGGTTAAGACTGAAAAAAATACTATCAAATAGTCATCATTCTCCCACCAACCCCCCCCCCCCCCGTCTTGTGATCTTTCTCCCGCCTCACGTTATATGTTATAAAGCTATATAGAGTAGGCGAAAAAGGTAGAGTTTACTAGATCTATCTAACTGGCATGGTGGTTTGTATTTTCTACATGTATCTGATATTCCTTCAGGATTGAAGATTATTAAATCCTAGCCCATACCTCCCACAGGAAGTTGAGGGATGGCGGCGGGCAAGGTTCGAACCCGGGCCCATCAAGATTACAGGCAGCCTTTGTTGATAATCTACTTGTGTGCTATCATTCAAGAAAAACTGTACTTTAAAAAAAAATCTTTTGTTCTTAAGGGTGCGTGCAATGAATGATCCAAAACTGAAACAAAGTTTGAAACATAAACCCAGAACGTCTACTGCAATCAGATGAAATAGTACACTGTTGATACACACTGTTGATACACACTGTTGATTCACACTGTTGATACACCACTGGTTAGAATACAAATAATTTCATAATGTTGTTTCTCGATAAGTTTAAACGACGAGTATTTAATAATTATAGAACTAAATGATAATTTCTTTAATGACCTATAACTTGACTGGTTGATCACTTACTTCTGAAACAAACTTTTAATTAAGTACCGACTCACTCTCTTAAAAAAAATACATATAATTTTGGTCGCAATTATTCTATCACGCTTGAACGGTCTGCAGAGTAGCATTGAGTGTGTCTTATGATGCGGCATTGAAATCTTCACAGAACCATTCAGAATATTTGCAGTGGAGTGCAACGATAAGAAGAACTCATTAATTCAAACAATCTCTAGTTTAGAACAAAAAAATATTGAGTTTTCAATAAATACACAATAAGTTACAATTACTCAATACGCTCTGGGCTACAATAAAGGAAGAGAAGGGGTCAAGAGGTGGAGATAGCTAGGAAGGTCTTTAATATTTGTATTTATACCATTCTGGCGTCTTGCAATCCAATCATCTCTTATTTTTCTGGATGAAGAGAACGCTAAAAATTAACAAAGTGTAGATGATATAATGAGCTGTACCTGCTAAACCTCTGAATATACCTGTATATACATGACGTAGGTGACTTTTAAAACCTTACGATCGATGGGGGCAGATGATGCAAAGTTTATCTTTTTAAATGGCTGATGGTTAACGAAAGTGTCATGTGGCTACGTAAGTAAGGGAGTGTATGGCCAGCAAAACCACATTGAGGTTGTCTGTGGTGGTTATACATTTGGTACCTATGAGACATTTAAGATGGGCAATGGAGGAACAGTGTGGGGCTCTCACTATGTACATAAAGTCAAGCAATCGTGTAGAAAGAATGTTAGATGTAATGTATTATCAATAATTAGATAGCTGAATTGTCTCATGAACAATATAGATAGAAGCGTTTACCTCATAATCTTTGAATGGCTGCCAGGTCGTATTGTGTGCGCTCTGGGCTGTCATTCGATGGTCACGATGCTCCAGGGTTCGAACTCTGCCCGCTGCCATCCACCGATGTCCTGCGGGATGTTTAGGATGGGATGTGAATAACCTTATATCTGAAGATTCATTCAAAATATGTAAAAAAAAAAAACAAACTATAGGATCAAACTTCCTAGAGTGAAAACGCATTCTAGAGTAGCTCAATTGACTTTCCAATAGATTATTTTGTCATTGATATCAGTTTAAAAAAATGTATTAATTGTTTTTAGATAAAATGTGTTCTAGCTTTCACGCGCCTTCAGCTATTGAGGTAAATATAAAATGAAACTCAATAAAATAACATTTTTCCATACTCAATACAAATTGTTGCTTTTTTTCTTAATGATATTGATTTATATCAACTACTCTGTTCAAATGTTTGTACGTGTTTTTTCTCCCACACCAAATCTCGGATCAAACTGAAATTTTGCACAATATTTTCTTTTATCTGACAACACAAGAATCAATTTGAAAATTTTAACCAATTAGTTAATTAACTATTGGTAATTAACTATTTTGTTTGGTATCTCAGAAAGGAAAGAAATTGTACTTTAATGATTTGATCGTATTAGTTGAATTAGTCTCCTTTAAACTATGTAAAAGAAATAGGTGGCAGTTTTAAAGTTTGACATTAACAAGAGAACTATAAATCCTTCAAATTTCATATGCATTCCCTGGCTTAGTGGTTAGTGTGTTGGCTTGAGGAGGCTTAAATAGGTTTGAGCTCTCGGGTTTTAACTTTAAACAAAAATAAATGCATTAAAAAAAAGCGCTAAACAAAATCAATTTGTAAAACTAAATTCTAATCCCACAGATTTATTCTATTGTTAGTCTAGACTTGACTCCTCTAGACTTGACTTTAGACTTGACTCTAGACTATTACAATCACGTGACTGATCCAAACTAATTAATACAACTATATTTAATGTAAGCTTTTTTTTTTTTTCAAAAAAGTATTTTATATATTTTTCTAGTTTTTTTTTTGGTATGATTTGGAAGACCTCTATTTCAAATAACAATCTCTAACTGGCGCCGTGAATGGGATCACAATCAGGTCCAACCAATCATTAGATTAAAATTACTTTCCAATAAATCCGTCTTTGTTCCAGATCTCATTCGCTGCCTGTCTATGCGTACGGCGTCTGCCTAATGGAAAGATATCTGCAAAAAAAAAAAAAAAAAAGCCCGTAGAAAAGAAAACAAAAATTGGAGCAGAGAAGACACCGTGGCGTCATTGAACACCAAGGAGACCATGAACTTGACGTCATTACGTCAAATGTGCGCATGTCGCTGGCGTGCTTTGTTTGGACTCAAGCGGAAGTGTGTCACTTGTGTCACTGGGGTGTTTATGGGATGGCCAGACTTTTGTTTTCACACGTCAGTGTGTCATCGTATTGTTTATGGTATCAATCAGTTTTTTTCTTGTTTTGTTTGATTTCGAAGTAATTAGTTTCCTATTTTCTAAGTGGACTGCATGGTCTGAAAGGGTAACCTAATCTAAGTCCTTTTCTCTGTAGGGGGAGGGGCTAAAGTTAATACACAATCTGACATTTTTTTATTGGGTGGCAACAGTGGGAAAAAGGTGAAGAGATACGATGACCATTTCTTAACTATTCGTTTTTCGGATGCATATTAAGCTAGAAGGGTTGCCAACTATCTGCTTTTCTTCAAATTTTTCTTATTTCAAACCTACATTGGGTAAAAACTAGTTTCTAGTCCTAGTTTGTTTTTTAAATGAAAGCGAGTATGTTATTCTTAAATCTCTCAACAATTTACAACTTTTAATTAAATTAACTATCGTTGATATGTTTGCGGTAATGATATTATATGGAAGCTAATTCATTTTCTATCTCTTGCACTGCCAGGGTTGAGCTTTATTAAAGGGAAACAAAATTCATTGAAGTCTCTTATTATTTTTATAATGATTATAATGATTATTATAATATTATGTTAATGATTACGCGCAAGGTTAAAAATTGTGACTAGAAACAGTGTAAGCTGTACATAGGTGTGACGTATGAGTTGAGAGCCCTGAAGAAAAAGTTTTTCTTTCTGATAAGTTCAAGGCTACACTAAACTTTGTACTATAGAACAATATGGATAACTTGTACACATTTTCTTTTCCAAATTAGTAATATTAAATGTATAATCAATAAAAGTCAAAATTAAATGTTTAATCTAGTACTACTGAGAATGACAAAACAAAGGGACTTTAGATACGTTTTACACATGTACTTTTCTTTACAGGTCTGGGACTACTTCATATACACTCAATGCCGTATTTCTTTACAGGTCTGGGACTACTTCATATACACTCAATGTCGTATTTCTTTACAGGTCTGGGACTACTTCATATACACTCAATGTCGTATTTCTTTACAGGTCTGGGACTACTTCATATACACTCAATGTCGTATTTCTTTACAGGTCTGGGACTACTTCATATACACTCAATGCCGTATTTCTTTACAGGTCTGGGACTACTTCATATACACTCAATGCCGTATTTCTTTACAGGTCTGGGACTACTTCATATACACTCAATGCCGTATTTCTTTACAGGTCTGGGACTACTTCATATACACTCAATGTCGTATTTCTTTACAGGTCTGGGACTACTTCATATACACTCAATGCCGTATTTCTTTACAGGCCTGGGACTACTTCATATACATTCAATGCCGTATTTCTTTACAGGTCTGGGACTACTTCATATACACTCAATGCCGTATTTCTTTACAGGTCTGGGACTACTTCATATACACTCAATGCCGTATTTCTTTACAGGTCTGGGACTACTTCATATACATTCAATGCCGTATTTCTTTACAGGTCTGGGACTACTTCATATACATTCAATGCCGTATTTCTTTACAGGTCTGGGACTACTTCATATACACTCAATGCCGTATTTCTTTACAGGTCTGGGACTACTTCATATACACTCAATGCCGTATTTCTTTACAGGCCTGGGACTACTTCATATACATTCAATCACTCAATGTCGTATTGCCTTATAACATTCGTCCTTTCTAGACAATTTGTTTTCTGTTGTTTTTTTGTGTGTTTTTTTTTTGGTTGCGCCCCTGATGCTAAAAATAAATTAGAAAAGTTACTCTCTAAACGTATTTTTTTTTTACAAAGCTTATTTCAACTCACTCTGTCTGTTTTTCTGTCTGTCTGGTAAAAAGTTTGAACACGTTATTTCTCCCACACCCTTTCTCGATCAAACTGAAACTTTTGACAATTATTTGTTGTACCTAACAAAACATTAATCAATTAGAAATTAACCAATTAGTCAATTAATTTTTCGTAATTAATTATTTTGTTTTATATCGATTAAAGGAACTAACTTCTACATTATTGAGATATATAGTAGTCACTGCGGAGTTCTTTCCCTTGGATAAGCTTTTTTTTTTTTACTTTTCCTGTAATGTTTTATATTTTGCTTGCTAAATACTCTAAATAATTTCCATACTTTTTTTTCTATCCACTGCCTAGTTTTACTTGGACTATCGAAGCCTTTTGTGATGATTGAAATTAAATCCTAACACGTCTAGGACTCATTAAAAGCTTCTTTTTTTAAACAAAACCTTTTGTTTTCAGTATCTCCAAACCTCAAGGAATTGAGACTTAGTTTTTGTTAGCTGACAGTCAATAGAGCATTGATTATGAAGCAGTTATTCTCACGACTCCAAAACATCATTACATTAACAATTAAATCATAATGAAGCTTAGTTCTGTCTCAGGGGCACCTCCCCTCTCCGTTCTACCTATCTCATTATCGCCCCTTCCCTCCCTCTCGCTCTCTCATCCACCTTACCTCTTCAGCCCTCAACATTAAATTTTCTTTCCTCTCCTCCAGAAGATAGTCGCTTCTCACTTTCAGTTCCAAAATCAATTCACTGCACGCAAACTTTGACTGATACAATAAAGAAAAAAAATATATCGAGGAAGAACCGAAGAGGGGGGGGTGCATTGATGTGGGGTGGGGACGGTCAGGATTTGTCCCGGCCGACTACGCAACATGAAAATCGTTCTTGTCGGGAGGAAATTGCGCGGGATCCCGCCCCAGTTCAGGATAAATGACTCCCCGTTCTCTTGTCTGCCATGCCTGAACATCAATAGGTGTCCCTGTGATGACGGATTGTCTCAAAATATTACTAAATTACTCCGAGGCTTCATAGACGCCTTTGAAATCACCACTTTAATGGGGGTCCCATCATGAGATAATTGTATAGAACTAACACGGCGACCCGCCCGTCAAATGGACCTTATCGCTACAGGAAGTCAATCAAACAAATAGGCTTGGAGCGATGGGTCAGTCTGGGCAGAGAAAACTACATTTGATCGGGTGGGCAAGTGCAGCGACCGGTCGCATTATTGGTCAGCGCTAGATAAAGGAACAAATACTTTTCATAGTGTCAAATGTACTTTCTTGCTGATTTTTTTTTCAAACGTAATCCTTGTCTAACTTCATTGATTTCAATGACACTATTTAGTATAGCACACAATTTATTCAAGCACTCTATTATATAGACAATCATGCCCGGATTAATGGAAATGCCAACAGTTGTTAGGTGCTTCCGCGCTGTGTCTAATGCAGATAAACCAGCAATGTATAGGTCAACCAATGTAAAGCTCCAATAAGGAAACCCAATAACACAGTCGAAAGGCCAACATTATAAGGTAGTCGACGCTGATCGTGAATGCCGAACAAGAAGTTTAACAATATCGATGGGAACCGACAAATGTCGTCAAGCTGAATCTCCACGTTCAGAAATAGCTCCTTCTCTAAAGCCGTCAAGAGTAGTCTATTTACATCGGTTGATATTTCGCTATTCTTTCTCAAACTCTAGTCTAGTTTTTACTAGTCACGTCATTGTCTCTAAGTCAAAACTTCCCCTATTTACAAAACAAATCACTAATTCCTAATCGTTGCATAACACATCAGTGCATCCGCCCAGGAGGGTCGTCAACATTAAAGAAAACAAAAATGGTTGGAGCGAAGTAAAAAAAAAAAAATTAAGCATGCTAAATTTTAAAAAAATGCATACATATTACATATATAAATGCAGCACTAGGGACTAGAGTTTATTGAGAGAAAAATGTTTCAGCGCTTAGCTTCACATTTGTAGTTACGTTCAAATTTGTATCAGATATGCAAAGAAGGAAAATGAGATTAAATGTATAAATAGTAGGCCAGCGCCCCCGCATACTTTGATCCGGCACTGTGATCTGTGTGACAAAATTTTAACATGTCTTCCAAAAGGTATAGTATAAAATGGCCACACTATTTTAACCTTTATAATTTAAATTTAAATCTATAATAGGCCTACAGAAAATAAACTTGATATTAAAAGTATTAGCATAAAACTTATTCAATGACCATCCGCACAGAGTCATAATGAAAATACTACCATAAACTTACAACTTACTGCCTCTGTCCATCTATAAATCTATACCGATATTCGATTGAAATTTGTAGTAACACTATTGCAAGGAGATTATTCCACTTTTAACCAAGTCTATCATGTCTTTCTCTTTTTTCAGTAATCAAAATAAATCTCCTTGTTTACAAGTACACCAATGTACAAATATAATAAACATAATGTACAAATATAATGCACATAATGTACAAAGATAATAAACATAAATATACAGCCTCAAAATCTCATCTGTCGCCGCTATATACTGACTAAATAAACACCAACGTATGTACATTCCATCCAGCGAAGCAGTTTATCTCCACCACGATCTTTTCGTTTTATTTATTATTTCACACCTATTATTATTAGAATTATTATTATTATCCTAACTATTATTATTATGAAAACATAATTTAATAGTCATTCTACAAGCCAGGCAGAAAATACAATTCATTTGACTCACTCCAACTATTTTAGCTCATGAATTTCTTATCCCCTAAGATGTGTGTTTGTTTTACATGTTTAGGGTGTTCAACTTAACATTTTTTTTTTATAACTGTTAGTTATACTTTATAAAAAATCAGTTATTATTTTTCTACCGAAAATTATATATTGCAATGATTTAAAAATTATTGTATGTAAAAGTCAATATAAATATGCAATGCACACGTTCAGATTAACAAATGTGCAGGTCACAAATGTATAAGTCAATAAATGTGAAAATCAACAAATGTATAAGTCAATAAATGTGAAAATCAACAAATGTATAAGTCAATAAATGTGAAAATCAACAAATGTATAAGTCAATAAATGTGAAAATCAACAAATGTATAAGTCAATAAATGTGAAAAATCAAGAAATGTATAAGTCAATAAATGTGAAAATCAACAAATGTATAAGTCAATAAATGTGCAGGACGACAACAATGCAAGATCAACAAATCTGCGGTTCGACAAATGTGTAAATCAACAATTATGCAGGTCACAAATGTATAAAACACCAAAAAATAGGCCAATATATGTGTAGCTCAACAAATGTGAAAGAAGTACGATCAGCAAATTTGCAGGTCATATTCTCAGGTCAACAAATTAGTAGTTAAACAAATGTGTATTTCAAAACATTTTCGCGTCAACAATATGCCTGGTGAACAGTCGTGCGTTCATGTCAACAAATTAGAAGGTCAACAAATGTTCAGGCCAGCAAATTTTTAGGTCAAGAAATGTGTCTGCAAATGAATGAGTGGGTCAACAAATGTTCAAGTCAACAAATAATAAAGTCGACCTATGTTCAAGTCAACAAATAATAAAGTCAACAAATGTTCAAGTCAACAAATGTGCATGTCGAATGAGCATACAAAATATTCGGGGAGGGGGGGTTAGTTTTTTTTCCCATTATTTTCTATATGTTTGGGCATGTTTGTTTAGAGAAGTTGTTTGGGGGGCAAAAAATCTTTTCAATCAAACTTTTCAACTGCTGTAAATCTCTAGAATGACATAATATGACCTTAACGTCTGTCGCAATGTGCGTGCAAGAAAACATTAAAACACAAAAATGGGCTCTATCAAACTATAAAAGTCAATTCACGCTAGTCTCCCATTAAATTATCTCCCTGTCACACTGCTTCATTAACTCCGCTAATCCGTCTAAATCGTAATTAGAGTATAATTTAATTCCATTAAGATTCCACAGGATTGTTGGCGCTACCTTCGAGAAAACAAGAGGCAACGTGATTGGGGAAGGTCATTACAGCTTAGATACCATTTAGCAGGATCATGCGACTAAGTTATAGTGTTTTATAGAATCATCTAGAAAATGTGTACACACATCGGGATGTTAGTAGGTTTTATAAGAAAGAATGAAATAACGCTGGCACACTAAGCCAGAATAACGAATTGTCTTCATTGACCACAAAACATTACGTAATACTAGTATTTATACACAGAGACTTGATGCTAAGTTCCATGCTTAAGGAAATAACTTCTAAAACCATTGACATAAAAGTAGTAGGTATGGTCGATCTCAGAGAAATGAATTGTAAGCCTGGGCAATAACTAGGCTCGGAACGTTGTCGCCAATGCATTAGTTCCCCCCCCCCCATACCCTTTTCGATGCTGCTAAAGTGTCTAAACTGACAGAAAGTGCCAATACAGTTTTAGGATCAGCAACGTCGCAGGTTCTGCAAGGATGTAGTGACTGTAGTCCTATGTTCAGCAAGGATGTAGTGGCTGTAGTCCTATGTGCTGCAAGGAAGTAGTGACTTTAGTCCTATGTGCTGCAAGGAAGTAGTGACTGTAGTCCTATGTGCTGCAAGGAAGTAGTGACTGTAGTCCTATGTGCAGCAAAGAAGTAATGAATGTAGTTCTACGTGCTGCAAGGAAGTAGTGACTGTAGTCATATGTGCTGCAAGGAAGTAGTGACTGTAGTCCTATGTGCAGCAAGGATGTAGTGGCTGTAGTCCTATGTGCTGCAAGGAAGTTGTGACTGTAGTCCTATGTGCTGCAAGGAAGTAGTGATTGTAGTCCTATGTGCAGCAAGGAAGTAATGACTGTAGTTCTATGTGCTGCAAGGAAGTAGTGGCTGTAGTCCTATGTGCTGCAAGGAAGTAGTGGCTGTAGTTCTATGTGCTGCAAGGAAGTAGTGAATGTAGTACTATATTCAGCAAGGATGTTGTGACTGTAGTCCTATGTGCTGCAAGAAAGTAGTAACTGTAGTACTATATTCAGCAAGGATGTTGTGACTGTAGTCCTATGTTCAGCAAGGATGTAGTGACTGTAGTCCTATGTGCTGCAAGGATGTAGTGACTGTAGTCCTATGTGCTACACAGAAGTAGCGACTGTAGTCCTATGTGCTGCAAGGAAGTGGTGATTGTAGTCCTATGTACTGCAAGGAAGTAGTGAATGTAGTCCTATGTTCAGAAAGGAATCAGTCGCTCTAGTCCTATGTTCAGCAAGGAAGTAGTGACTGTAATCCTATGTTCAGCAGGGATGTAGTGACTGTAGTCCTATGTTCAGCAAGGATGTAGTGACTGTAGTCCTATGTTCAGCAAGGAATCAGTGACTGAATCAATGACGGAAACTTAAAAGAATGTCTGAAACTTGAAAGTAGGTTTGAAATGCTCCTTTTTTTTTCAACCCACTTTATAAAGTTTGTGTGCTTATAGTGTTTTATTGTTTAAATAGAGCAATAAAGCCCAAAATCCGGCCCGCGACGTGCCTCCGTCCGGCCCGCCGAAACGTCGGCACAAGGTGTAGAAAATCCCCCCTCCAAAAATGAAAAGTTGAAAAACGTATCTGACCTACGTTAGGGCCCTCATTTTTTGTCTGATTGGTACCAAGACCTTTAACATTTGCGTGTTTATGAAATGGAACTCTGAATGCAGAATCTACCAGGAATAATGGATGGATCTTTGCGTTTGTCTGGAACATGGTAATATGCCAACAGTTTTGGTTTGTAAAGAAAGTGTGGCTGTTTTTTAAAAAATTAACAACATATAAACGGCATTATAAAACAAATATAGTAGCATTCTTGGTTTGAGCCGTGAATAAAAGATTGTTAAACTGCACTTAAAGATTGGAAGAGCCATGGGAATATTTACCATAATAGAGACCGGAAACTCAGTCGCTGGTAAAGCTCTAGCAACATATTGCTCACTTTTGAAGCAGAGAAATGAAGTTATTTTCTGACGCGTGAAAAAGCTAAATTTCAAATATCCCATAAATGAATGTAAGTACTAGATCAGCAGGTTTCTTATCAAATCAATTCGTTTTGTTTATGTACTTTTCAGTAGCATGGTCCGCGACACGAGTGTCAAAAATTAAAATGGCCAATAAGTCAAATAAAGTTGGTCATCACTGACCTAGAGAGTTTTGTTTGAATGTCAGAAAGACACAGAGAGCGAAAGAGTAAAAGAGAGAGAGAGAGAGAAAGAAACAGAAAAAAAATGTATATTAGTATTCATATAATAGAAGCCATACCAACAGGTTGTAGTCGCGATGCTAACGCGAATCAAGCAACTCTGAAGAAACGAGAGTGTCTCCACTATGTAGATCAATGCATGCACACCTCAACAAGTCCAACCAGAAGATTTATTTTAAACTTTAATCCTTTCTCCTCATCTGTTCTATAACGAACTCAAACACAGGCCTTGTGCTAAAATAAGAAATAAAAAAAAAAAACGCTTCATAATGCTCTAAATGCACTTAATGGATATCTGTGGCTGTGTCCGAGTCATTGATATCTTCCGTGCTTGCATGCCCAGAGAAACTTAAACTGGGGGTCTCGCCACTCAATGGGATGTCAGTTCTTGGTCTCACCAGTTTTACGATAAATCTTTAATTGCTCCCTTCCTGCGTTCCAACTTCTTCTCCCCCCCCCCGTCCCCAAAACCTTTCGATTAATAATACCTCCTTTGGTGATGCAGGTAAAAAAAAAATTGGGTCGTAGATAATTGATGGCAAACTTTAACATCGAGACTAAAGCTGGTGGATTTGGATTGTTTTGTAACGTCTTGTGGCAGCAAGTACCATTGTTGGAGATTTGTTTTAAGGGAGGGGGCTTCCGGGGGTAATACTTAAAGAGATACTTTCTTAAAGACAAATGACTTCTGCGAATGTAATCTACCTTGAATGTTATATCAGTTGCTATCATGGGCGTATAACATTGTTCAGAATCGGAAATTTAAATTAAGTAAGATAGGTATTCGAATCATCAATGGAAGTACATGTGTGTATTTGTATATGTGGTAGTTTTTTTAATGCATTCCCTTTAAATTATATATACTATACACTATCTCGGATTATCTTAGATAGTCTCTGCTTAACACTGCTATTGATAATTAGTTTATTTATTTGGTCATTACCTGCTAGTGCTGCTATAAATTAATAGAATTCATATCTTTTTGGTCAATCACCTGCTAGTTCTGCTATAAATTGATAGAATTCAGGTCTTTTAGGTTAATCACCTGCTAGTTCTGCTATAAATTGATAGAATTCATGTCTTTTAGGTCAATCACCTGCTAGTTCTGCTATAAATTGAAAAAATCAATGTGTCATTTAGGGCATCACCTGCTAGTTCTGCTATAAATTGAAAGAATCAATGTGTCTTTTAGGGCATCACCTGCTAGTTCTGCTATAAATTGAAAGAATCAATGTGTCTTTTAGGGCATCACCTGCTAGTTCTGCTATAAATTGAAAGAATCAATGTGTCTTTTAGGGCATCACCTGCTAGTTCTGCTATAAATTGAAAGAATCAATGTGTCTTTTAGGGCATCACCTGCTAGTTCTGCTATAAATAGAAAGAATCAATGTGTCTTTTAGGGCATCACCTGCTAGTTCTGCTATAAAGGATTAAACTGATATGTCTATTAGGTTATCCCCTGCTCCTTTTTTTTAAAAATAAGTGACTGAAATGCTGTCTTCATTAGATTGTAACTAAACTTCAACTTTGAATATTTATTTACATTTATTATTTTTATGACAAGTCACAAAATGTTATATTCTTAGATCAAATTTTATTTGCCGAAGATTTTAGTGTATGGAAACGGAAATCTCTCTAAGGCAATTCATATTTTTTAAATATTTTTCTTTCAGAAAGAAAGAAGAAAAATGAAAAGAAAAAAATCTATTTATAGAACTGGTAAAAGGGAGACAATAAATTGGCCATAAAAAAATTAGTAAATCCTCAAAGGCCATAAATCTGCAGTAAATGTCAGTCAAACTTCACGCTTTATAAAAAAGAAGAGCAGATATTAAGAACTCAGTCAAGCGAGAGACTACTTATATGGAATTACTCTTCAAACCGTCTCGTTGTTATTCTGTTTTTAAGTAGGGCCACCGACGCCCTTGCCGCCCTCCGGTAGCCCAGATGTACAGAGGGGCGCGGGGAAGAAAAGGAGGACGAGCTTTCTGTTCCCCCCTCCCCCAATAACAAATTATTATTTTTTTAACTTCTTCTCGACGGCGAGGTTGTGAAAAGCATTTGCAGGATTACGGTGTAAGATGATCGCCGTAAGTGTGGGGTAGCGGCGCTACAATAGGTGGCCCCCGGGGTAACCGGATCAGAGCAGTAATGACAATATTAATGTGGATATGGCGTGGGGCGCTCTATCGATACCTTAAGCCAGTTGCTTTTGATAACGTCCAGTGGAGAGAGAGAGAAAGAGAGAGAGAGAGAGCGGGAAGGGAATTATGAAAAAGAGTGTAACAGAGAGAGAGAAAGAGAGAGAGATGTGGTGTAGAAGACATAGAGAGAGAGTTACAGGAACGTGGACGTGGCTTAGGGGGCACAAAAAGGCAAACTACTAGGAGCCTATTTCAGGCAAGTGTAGACATTTAAAGCACACGAAAAGAGAAAAAAAATAGCGTGTTAGTGGAGAGAATTTATGTCTTAGCCGAGTCATTAGTTTGAAGTTTATCTCCCCTGGTAAAATTTTAATTTTTTATTCTCACCCCCCCCACCGTTTTTTTCTACTATTATCCCCCCCCCCCCCAATCCTCCCCAGCATTAAACTAGCGAATGGCAGATCTGAAGTTAAAGCAAAACCTGATGTAAATCAAAGCAGACATCAGTAGTGATAGAATTGATTGCAGAGGCTGCTGCTCACACTACAGAGGTGTGTCTGACAACTGGGCCAAGTCTAACCATTTCACGTGCTCATTAGCAAGTTGACATATTAAATTATTTGGAGGACTGTCGCGCCCATCGACCACGAATCAATTCATTAGAAGGCTCTTTCCTCAGGGAACCACCAACAAACACAATGGACACAAAAGAAAACAACGTTCTGCAAGATAACTTCAAGATCAGAACGCGGATATGTTGAAGTTTTAAAAAACAACAACATAACTTGCCAACTTGGAAGCAGATACAATGAAACAAATTCAACAGAATATGGAAGCAGACACAAGGGAACTTATTCAACAAAATGTGGAAGCAGACACAATGAAACAAATTCAACAGAATATGGAATCAGACACAAGGGAACTAATTCAACAGAATATGGAAGCAGACACAAGGGAACTAATTCAACAGAATATGGAAGCAGACACAATGAAACAAATTCAACAGAATATGGAACCAGACACAATGAAACAAATTCAACAGAATATGGAAGCAGACACAAGGGAACTAATTCAACAAAATATGGAAGCAGACACAAGGGAACTAATTCAAATGATGTGGAAGCAGACACAAGGGAACTAATTCAACAATATATGTAAGCAGACACAAGGGAACTAATTCAACAGAATATGGAAGCAGACACAATGAAACAAATTCAACAGAATATGGAACCAGACACAATGAAACAAATTCAACAGAATATGGAAGCAGACACAAGGGTACTAATTCAACAAAATATGGAAGCAGACACAAGGGAACTAATTCAAATGATGTGGAAGCAGACACAAGGGAACTAATTCAACAATATATGTAAGCAGACACAAGGGAACTAATTCAAATGATGTGGAAGCAGACACAAAGGAACTAATTCAACAATATATGTAAGCAGACACAAGGGAACTAATTCAAATGATGTGGAAGCAGACACAAGGGAACTAATTCAACAATATATGTAAGCAGACACAAGGGAACTAATTCAAATTATGTGGAATCAGACACAGAGAAAGTAATTCAACTGATTATGGAAACAGACACAAGGTAACTAATTAAAATGATGTCGAAACAGACACAATGAAACTAATTTAAGAGAATATGGAAGCAGACAAAAGGAAACTAATTTAACAGGAATCGAAGCAGACACAAGAGAGCTAATTGAACATATATGGAACCAGACACAAGATAGCTAATTGAACAGATATGAAAGCAGACACAAGATAGCTAATTGAACAGATATGGAAGCAGACACAAGATAGCTAATTGAACAGATATGGAAGCAGATCGAAATTAACTACTTCAACGAATATGGAAATAGACAAAAGGGAACTAATTCAACAGAATAAGGAAGCAGATACAAGGGAACTTATACAACAGAATATAGAAGCAGTCTGTAGGACGGGACTGTGCGTATTAATAAACCATCGCTCACATCTGCGTAAAAAAATGAAGCAAATACGGTTGGGGTAATTAGCATTTTTTTCACCAATACTCTTGGTCTGTGATTTCTAGCATTCATGATATTCGTAACTCGTGCTTCGCTGCGTTGAAAAAGCCAACAGGATTATATGTTACTTATTTTAGCCAAAACACTCTGTTTTGAAACCTCAAATGGAATGGCCCGCAACAAACCACCCCTTCTTCCAACTCTTCTTTGGTCCGTGAATTCTAGTACCTCCTCTAAAAACAAATAGTGGTTACATTGAAATCTTCCTTTTGTTTTTAGTCAGTATGTCATAAGGATTTAGAGCTAGAACAAGTTGCCTTTACAATCTTAGTCTCATAACCTCGTTGTGAGTTGTGATATGCTCTAGAGCAGACTTGTGACGACTTTCTAATTTTAATGAACCACAAACATTGAAGTAACAAACTCGACTAGCTTTCTTTTCTATTAATACAGTACTTTATTTCCTCTCTAGTTTCTACCTCACAACCTACACTCACAGGCCTAGCCGCTCTACTGAGCTTCTGCATTCCTGACCTCTCGCTACCCCGCTAGGCTGACCCATTCAACCGCTGGACAGGTACAGAACAGGGGCGTAACTTAAGGGTGACACTCATGCTCCACGACATATACACACACACACCAAGATCCTTTCACAACATTCCCCCCACCTTTCAGAAGCTGTTGGTACAACAGCACAACGAACTATCCCAAAACTAACATTTGAACTATCATATGAAAGTGATTTGTACAATAGGAACAAATCTCAGATAAGGTATGAATCACACAATAAATGAGAATAAGGATATAAGACACGATACGCATCAAAATTAAAGACATGAAACATATGGAAGCAATTCATAAAATAGTAATTAAAAAAAACAACAACTAATAATGATAACTATAATAATCATAATAACAGCAATGAAATCAGCTCTTGACGACATTCATGTTTTTCGTTCCGAGCGACTTCCATGTGAATATGTGCGGGTCGTCCATGAAAGTTAATGCACATTGAAAATCCCCGTCAATGTTGTTACACACAATGTTCCTTTGTAGTCTTGAAGTTCAAGTTGGAAGTCATAGAGTTACAATTTGTTGCTGTCAGGGTTATCAGGAGATAATGTTCAACAATAGTTAAAATAAGTTTGTTGTTGTTCAAGTCATTGTTTATATGTAGAGTTGTGTGTAAGTTGACACGGAATGATGTAGCAAAATTAAGCAGTTACCTTTCCTCTTTATAAAAAAAAAGTGAACTTTTATTTTATTTCTCCCACCCATAGTTGAACATTCAGACACTTACCGTGGACATCATGACCTTATTTAGTTACACTTAGATTTTGGAGGGTGGAGAAGAAAAAGAACTTACCGTCAAGGGACTGTTCTAGACATTCCGCGACAATGTGTCTGCAATAACGTTTCCCTTGCCAGGCACCGGTACCACTTGAAACGTAAAGCCCTGAAGACTCAGAGCCCAACGTGTCAGTTTTGCACTGGTCATCTTCTTAGTATTTAATGCTATAAGAGGTGCATGGTCAGTGTGCAGAACAAATGGTGCCCCTGCTAAGTATTTGGAAAACTTATTAATGGCCCACACAATTGCCAAACATTCCCTTTCTATTACTGCATACCTTTTTTCTGTTTCCGACAGTTTTCTGCTGGAATATAATACTGGATGTAAATCACCATGTACTTCCTGCATAAGGCAGGCTCCTAAACCAACGGATGAGGCATCAGTAAAAAGGGTGAAAGGCTTTGATACATCAGGCAATTTCAGAATAGGTTCCGTCTGAAAGGCCTGTCTCAAGTTCTGCAAGGCCTGTTCACATTCAGCATTCCATGTGAGCTTCTTGGATGTCCTGAGCTCTGTGTCTGTGTTTCTCCCGTAAGTCTTTGTTCTCGTTAACGAAGTAATAGGTTCCAATAACGTCGCGAAATTTGGGATAAACTTCCTATAATAGTTGCAAAGACCTATCAAAGCTCGCACTTCTTTAAGTGATGTAGGCGTCTTCAGCTCTAAAATTTTCTGCACCGTTCCATGGACAGGTTTTAATTGACCTTTACCAACGACGTGCCCTAAAAATTGGATTTCGCCCATTCCAACCTCTGTCTTACTGGGTCTGGCCGTCAAACCATGCTGTCTCAATAACAATAGCAGGGATTGTATGCCCTCTACATGCTCATCCCAACTGTTGTGGAATAAGCAGATGTCATCCAAATAAGCTACAACATCTGTACGACCCTCAAGCACTCTTCGAACTAGTTTGTTGAAGGTGGACGGTGCATTGGAGAGGCCAAAGCTCATGTAGTTCCAATGGTAGAGTCCAAACGGCGTGATGAAGGCAGTGAGTGGCTTCGCTCTTTCTGTAAGAGGTATCTGATA
>JAZGLO010000896.1:0-25000 GCA_036873155.1 Biomphalaria sudanica
TTTGTCGCAGTTATCTATGTAACTGTATAGTAGAATTATTTCTCTATTTGATAGTGCGGCGTTGTTCACTATATTGATGACGTCATTACACTATTTCTTGTGTAGACTAGGAGAAGGAAATTTTATTGCTTGTCACAACTTCTAGTGACGAAAAGTTAGTGTGTGTGTGTGATTTGCGTCATTTATCGTCAAGTTCAGTCTCTCCATCTTGTGCTGTATAGAGGCAAGACATGTTTTGAGAGCTCTTGAATTTCTCCTTGGTTATTGTTACTGGATAGCCTTAACGTTTGCCTTGGACATTTTCTTGTTGGATTATCTTGACCCCTGTTTAGGGTGAGTTTTATTTTTATGGTATAGTTTTTCTATTTGAATCCGTTCGTATTTGTAAGTCTATATTTAGACTAGATCTAGATGATTAGGAGAATCCTTTTCTTTTATCTTCTATAGGGTTTTAGTGACAAGTCTAGGTTTTTGGTCGTAGTCTCAGTCAAGACTCTATTTCAAGTTTTTGGCGTCAAGTCTAAGTAGTGATCTTAGCTTGGTGTCAAGTCTATGTGTAAGACTAAGTGTCAAGTCTTGGTGTCAAGACTTGTTTATCCAGTCTCAATTTTCTATATTGAGAGTACAACTTTAGGTCTACAGTCTACAGGACTGAGGTCTTCACCTCACTAATGTCAATTAGTCGTTTGGTGTTCAAGTTGACTTTTTCATGAGTCTGAGGTTCAAGATTCCAGATTGCGGGTTGCCTTGGTCAGACCTGATGTTGCAGTGTGAATTGTGAACTTTTTGGAATTATCGTCAGTGAACAGTATTGGATTTACAGACTATATCTATGTGAATTCCCAGTTGTTGCGTTGAAAGAATGTTTGAACAACTTATGATGAATATGTTGAGGTAATGATATTGTTCAAATAATTGATCATTGATATATCACAAAGAAAATAACTATATCATATTGGATTAGAGATATTATACATATATTTATGGATATTGATATTATTATTATCATTCATCATACATCAGTTCATTTGTAAATATATCACTTTAATAAATGTTTATTGTTATTTAACATCATACACTGAGTTTAGTAATTTAGTACAACTGTATGTGTGTGGTGTGCTTGTCAGGCTGAACTTGGACCAAAATATTATAAGTTCAGATAAAGAATAACAATAATACACATTGAATTAAAACTATGATAGATACAATAAAACACAAGAACCTGACAAGTATTTTGGGGGCTCGTCTAAAAGGTTA
This sequence comes from Biomphalaria sudanica, assembly GCA_036873155.1. Taxonomy (NCBI): domain Eukaryota; kingdom Metazoa; phylum Mollusca; class Gastropoda; family Planorbidae; genus Biomphalaria; species Biomphalaria sudanica. The sequence continues at coordinate 1,258 of JAZGLO010000896.1, forward strand.
ATCTCAGTCATAATTTGTAAATTATGTGCTAAGTTTATTGTTTAGATTTGTGTACTTGTAAAAGTATATTTTCAGATTCTAGACACCTGTTTGTGTCACAGTACCATGTGATTGTACCTTATTACTCAAGAAAAGCACTGTATTAATTTTTTTTGTGTGAGACTTTAATGGTACCATTATATCGCCATTGCTAACATTGTATCTTATATATAATATTTTTTAAATTTATACTAATAAGATATAATTTTGTTACATGCCAAACTGATTGGTGTCGGACTTAAATTGGAGCTGTGATCTGTTTGTTGGGATTCTCAAGTTGTCCTGGTGTACCTGGCTGTACTTTGTCATCACTACTCTATCTTCCTGGTGCTGAGGCAGATTCTATCTTCGCAGGAGAAAGCACAGCTTTTTTTTGGTTGCTAATAATATATCTTGTGCTCTAGTTGATTTTTCTGATTTGACCTTTGGAACTTATATTGTTTGGAAATTCTGAGGATGGAGACTAGGTTTTCTATAAATTCACAATTTATAGCAGATGGGAAGGCGTTGGGTTTTTCAGGAGTTGACTTACAGAATTATGTGAAGGAACAGAAGGAGGAATATATCAAGGCAGAACAGCTTAAGAAGGAGGAGGAACGGGCAAGATTGGATAGGGAGGAACGGCTTAAGAAGGAGGAGGAACAGCTTAAGAAGGAGGAGGAACGGCTTAAGAAGGAGGAGGAACGGGCAAGATTGGATAGGGAGGAACGGCTTAAGAAGGAGGAGGAACGGTTTAAGAAGGAGGAGCATGAACGATGGAAAGAAAGAGAAGCAGTGGAAGCTAAAAAGAGGCAGGATGAATTGGAATTGGCTAGACTTCAGGAGACAATTGGTGTCAAATCTGAAAACAAAGAAGGAGAAGCTAAGATCCAGGATAAACATAGGCATATAATTGATAAGTTGGACAAGAGTTTTCAGAATATGAAGGAAGATGAGGATTTGATTGGCTTTTTGACTTTATTTGAGGCGGTAGCAACTAGATGTTGTATTGATAAGAAAAGTTGGGCTATGTTGTTATCTTACAAATTGACTTCAAAACTCAAGAATTTCATGCTACAAGATGATCTGTTTAAAAGGGAAAATTATGATGAAGTGAAGGTTTTGTTAATGAGGCAGGCTGATATAAATGGAGAATCGTGTAGGAAGAAATTTCACCAAATCAGACCTAAAGAAAATGATTTCAGGGGATATGTAGCAGAATTGAGAAGGGCACTAGACAATTGGATGAAGATGGCAGAAGTAAAGGAGACCATAGAAGGCATGAAGAATATGATTGTGACAGACAGATTGTTAGAGAGTGTTTCAGGTGAAGTATATCGTCAACTTATCTTAAATAAAAGTGATAATGTAGAAGACATGCTAAAAGTAATTGAAAGCTTTAAGACTGCAAGTTCAACCAAATCATTATGTAAAGAGGAAAATGTGTATGTAGTGGGAGCTGCTGAAGCTACAAGTCAGAACTATGTTAGTGACGGGAAAGTCATAACTTGTTTTACGTGTGGTGGTAGAGGGCATATGTACATATTTACAGACTATATCTATGTGAATTCCCAGTTGTTGCGTTGAAAGAATGTTTGAACAACTTATGATGAATATGTTGAGGTAATGATATTGTTCAAATAATTGATCATTGATATATCACAAAGAAAATAACTATATCATATTGGATTAGAGATATTATACATATATTTATGGATATTGATATTATTATTATCATTCATCATACATCAGTTCATTTGTAAATATATCACTTTAATAAATGTTTATTGTTATTTAACATCATACACTGAGTTTAGTAATTTAGTACAACTGTATGTGTGTGGTGTGCTTGTCAGGCTGAACTTGGACCAAAATATTATAAGTTCAGATAAAGAATAACAATAATACACATTGAATTAAAACTATGATAGATACAATAAAACACAAGAACCTGACAAGTTTGCTATTTTTACTCGCATATGCTATGTTTACAATATTTAATTTATCTTTTAAATATCAATATATTTTGTACATTTCAATTCAATAATAACTTATGTAGAGGCATTATAGCCTACTGCTTGTATACACCAGCGACAATGGATCGAATAGTCTTGCAGACTGACACATTAATTATTAGGACATTTACCATAAATAATCCATATTTTCATATAATATAAGTCACAAAGAAAAACATGCTTAATGATCGCAAAAATTTACTCACAGCTTAATATAATTTACTACAAGAACAATGGAAAAAAAAACACGCAACGTAGCCAACTTCTGAAGTTCTGGTGATCAAAACTCTCTAACGACAATAAAAAAAAATGTGTAGACCTTGAAGACTAGACTCAGGCAGAGAAAACGGAAAACAATTGAATGTTTGATAGAGAAGCGAGAAATATATGGAAAATACAAATACCAAGAATAAAACTTATTTTAAGGTTACTTATGTGATTGCTTTCAGGCATGATATAAGTTTAAATACACAAAAAGTATGTTATGTCTGACTGTTGACTTAGATCTAGATCTCAATGTTTTCTGCTGTGTAGTCAGATGGTAAAAGGGGTGGATTCTTTTTAATGCCGCGAGTTGTTACCAAAATATCTATGACAATATTTTCAATCAACACACTTTCAAGTCATTCAAACTGACCTGTGCCTTACAAAGCTTGACAAAATATAAAAGCAGTAGGCCTAAATTCTAAATAAATAAGGTTTTCTTTAATAAAATATTAGAGAGTAGGCCCTAAATATTTAAATGTATGCACACACTTTCATGTCACTTTCTATGTCAACATTTGGCCTCACATGTCAAGACGTTGATATTTTCCTCGCTACGATGAAACAAGTTGTTATAAAGTATTTCTTTACAACGGTCCCTCCCTTTGACACTTTGGATCCGTACATTTTAGTACGAGTAAAAGAGTAAAGTTTCAGAAGACCATGAGTAGCTTAGCGGCTGTACTAATGACTATATTTTAAACATATTTGTAAAGACGAATATAAAAATAGAATGTTATAATAGAACAGAGTGTTGGGAACACAGGACACGAACTGCTTTTCATCATGGTGTTTTTTTTTTATTATTTAAAAGTAAATTGTTGGTATATATATTTATAAAAAAAAAAAGCTTTCTGAGGCCCATAAATAGACTTCGCCCTTTTTTTTCCATCAAGAGGAAGACGATATTAAAATGGAATTGCTGATGAATGTATTAAGAAAAAAAAAATAATAATTTTTTATTTTAAAATTGTATCTTGTTCTTTACTTTTTCACTTGGGTTTAATGAAGGATAAAATGCATACAACAGGAATACTTTTGTTTAAGAAACAAAAGAGTTGGCTTTCAGCAGATATCTAAAAGATATTGTAGAGAACATTTTATTGCTTTTGTGAAATCGAAGCTCCTAGCTTTGTACATCAAGCAACTGTATATATCTATTTTTTGTTGTTGAAGATGATATAAAAATGTTTTTCGCACCATATCCTCTAAACACATTTTTTATCAGGCACCAAGTAGGCTACTATTTCAATATACATTAGAAGATACTAATTCTGTCAGAGCTAAATGTTTCAATTGAGCTTCACAAGAATGTTTCTATGCAATGTGAAGAAGTGAAAGAGGAAAAGAAGAAGGAAGCTGTAAACATCTGACATTTAGAGAGTGTGTGTGTGTGTGTGTGTGTGTGTGCTGTATTTACTAGATAATAAAGTACCCACTTCAGATCTTGCGATCTATAGGAAAGATGATGTAAAGGTCACATCTGTTTCTATGACCAACGGTTTACGAGGGTGTCATGTGGCCAGCACTACGACGAACTACTTTAATTTCCCCAACTTATGTCAGGTACCCATTAGAGTTGGATGGACTCAACCGCGTCCTTAAAATCCCGAAATTGAAAATCCCCAGCCTTCAACGAGATTCGAACCCACTCGTTTCGGAAATCAACGTTACCACTGAACCACCACGCCCATTTATTTATATATGTGTGTTGGTATGGAGTGTATGAGTGTGTTATGTAATGACGAGAAAAAAGGGAGCAGATGTTTCTGATGAAATCATGAGCTGGTCTGTCATAATGGATGTTAATATAAGTTTGAGGTAGTTGACGGGAGTTTTGTTGTTATCCAAGAGACGTGAGACATCAAGGACGTGCACTTGTGAGTTAGAATTTGGTTTGAATTATTTCCCTTATTTATTTAGATCTAGCTATCTGCTTTAAAGTTGAATTTATAAATACAAGTTTTATTCAAGGCTTGTTGAAAAAGAAGCCATTTCAAGTATAAATTCATCACGAATTCAGTATGCTTACATAGGTTTAATTGTACTAGTTGATTAGAGCTACAAACCAACTACCGAGCAACAACACGCCTTTACTTGGTTAGGAAGTTTTGTACAATAAAATATTCACTTTTAGGTAGACCATACTTCGAAATAAACAAAAGAAGTACAAAAAATAGTGCAATTTTTGCCGTTAATTAGCGAACTTGTAGTACAGTATTACGGCAGCATGTGCGTGAATAATTAATTGGTCGCTTGTGTTCCGCTTGTGTTGGATGCCGAACTAGGTTATTTGGTTCTATTCAAACTCTAAAACACCAAAGAAGAACTAGCAGAAAGCAAGGACTTCGATGAATCATTAGGTTTTATTATTTACTCAGTGATGTAGACGTCCGGGCTTGAGGACGGTAAGGCGCCCTGTTTCTGTCGCACATCCTATTTGAGTATGCCAAAATGCTTATATGTTTATTCACCCCTTTCTAAATGGGAACTCCTCCCCCTGTTATGGGCGCGTTGTATTTATCCAGATTAATTGGACACCCAGGCGCACTGCATATTTTCTGTAATGCATTTATGAGTTTGATGCCTGATCTAAATTTCTAGCGCAGAAGACAAATGTTTTTCTCTATGGTTAAAACGTATACATTTACACAGTCTAAACTCTATCAATCTTAAGTCTGTCGTGTATATTATCAAGTAACACAGTGTGTTATCAAGAACTAGATCTACTCTCGGATTCATTGCGCGATCAAAGAAAAAAGTCTTTCTATCAGGATTCTTAGCTTGCACTATTTGGTATTTAATAATCTAGAGAAACTGACAAGTTTTAAGGTTAGAGAGTAAGAGAGAGAAGGTTTTTTTTAAAAGACTGACTCGATGACGTTATCGCTGTATAGAATACATTATTTTCATTTTAAAAAAAAGGTGTGGAAAATTATTCATGTTTATGTGTCATGCTGCTGGAACCTACTGATGACTATTGACTCTATCACAATACAGACATTTGTTGGCATTGCGCGAGCCATTGTACTATTATTAGAAAACCCAAATGAATATAATTAATAGGCCTATAAATGATACGATATAACAATGTTTAATAGCCTGTCTTTTTCTTAATAAATTAGTTTCAGATGAATTTAGTTGTCTGCTATAGAGATGTTTTCATTATGGACACAGATTCTATGGATTCTTCGACTTAAGGTGTCTAGTATTGAGCGAAAATATGTAGGTCAGTCTGCTAATTGTCACGAAAATGCCTCTAATTAATACAAGCCTTACCTGGTCAGGCTTGGCAGACGACACAATTGAAAACACGTGTTTCTTCTTTTTCTTGAAATGAAACATTTTAAATAATCCAGACAGACTAGACGAATTGGTCGTAAACTCCAACTGAATGATGTTTGGGCGCCATATTTACCTCCATAACAGTCCAGTAGAGCGAGCCGTCAAGCGATTAAGTGTGTCCCATTAATGAATGGCACAGCATTCCATTCGTGGTGGGATGGTTAGGTGCCTATAGCTGGTATATAGGTTAGGAACAATATCAGCCTACACCGGCGCACACACAGACACACGCACACACAGTACTAGCGGTGCAAGGACCAAAATAAAAAATAAAACACGACCGTGTGTTGAACCAAACGGATGACTGGTGGCACAGAATCGGGTGGCGACAAAAATAATGGAAAAAGGGTTGGGGGGGGGGTATGCGGGGTAGCTACTGACCCAACCAGTCCGTTTTCTCGGCGACAGGTAGGAAAACACAAGGGAGGAAGAGGAGTGAGAGAGCGAACAAAATGTGGCACAAGCTTCTGTTTAAGAATTGGAGACTTGATGTGTCTCTAAGTGATGTTCCGAGAGAATTTAAATACAGATTCACGTGAATGCTATTTCTAACGAACAGAATCTAATTATAGCCCGTGCTTGGGCCTGGAGCGCGCCGGCAAGGAGATAATCTCGAAACTAAGAGTGTTTATTCAAACCGCGGTAGACTTATCTCCCCTTCTCAGTGTTGACTAGATCGATAACTAAAATAGAACTTGTTCTTAAGGTCAGTACTTAGCATGACATAGAAACACCAGCGCGTACACGCACAAAACCCTTTTGTAATGATAATTTACAATTCGCTTGGCGTCTTTCATTGGTAGACTGGCAGTCACCTTTAAAGTTTCTCCTTCTAAAACAACAGCATCATATTCAAACTCCATTTGTTATGAATTTCATTTTAATAACAAGTAACAAGCAAAAGTAAAACAAAAAACTTCAAGAAAGAAAAAAAAAAAGGAAATCTAATAGTAAGAACGTCACTTTAACCGTCATATCTCTCAATGCTATTATATGTATTTCCCTTTTTTATATCAAACAAAATTAATCAATTAGCATCATGAATGAAGCAAATGGTAAATCTTTGTAATGATTTCTGTTTCGTTACGAGCAATAAATAATTGTGCAAAGTTTCAACTTGATCCGAGCATGGGAAGTGGGAGAAACAACGTGTTCAAAATGTGCACCAGACAGACAGACAGAGTGGATAGAAGCTTGTAAAAATCCGAGCATATGCTAAGGGTGGAAGAATTATGGAACACTTATCTTATCGTATATATTACAGACGTCACTTCAAAAAAGAAGATGATTACGTCCTACGCGTCATGCATCTAGTCAAGCATGTTAACCAATAACTTAAATTCTGCCAAGTCACTGGTTTTCCTGGCTGACGCAGGCAACCCATTCCATATGGTCGCTTGAAGAATATCAACACGCGTCTTTTTTAACAAAAGATGTTTACATATTTGTAGCAATATTCTTAAGAAAATATTTCAATCCTTACTTTAAAAAATATAGTTTATACAAATCTATTTGTTTCTTATTTATACAGGCATTAATTTCGTACCATAAAGATAAGTGTTCAGTTTTGTTCAAAGTTCATAAGCCAGCAGTGACGGGAGGGGAGGCGGTGTGCTAGAATTTTACTGCGGGGGAAATTTCAAGTAGAAGGGCTAATCTTTGTCAACAATTGTTATAAATTTTCTTTTGAGAGTTATCAGCAAACGAAGACACGCGATTACACCACGCCACACGATGATTGCGATTCTTGTACAAGACTGGATTCCCGAAAGCGATACCTCGTCAATGCATATCAAAGATACATGTTAATTGTGTATATACAAACTAAATAAGAACTAATCGAAGCAGTATCTAGATATAATGCTTGGTCAAGACTAAACTATGTTTGCAGTGTGTACCACGTAATCAACACTGGACAATGTACACAAAATAATGGTCCATTACAAGACTTGCTAAGTAGTTTGGTTCCGTCGCAGAAATGTGTATTAGCGGTTCTTTAACTGTTTACACAACACGCTATCAAAAAGACCAAGAAAAACATCCGTGATAATGAATGTTGTTACCATCATCCGTAATAAAATAGGGCTCATTCTTGTCCTTAAAGCATTTGAAGTCTTGAACCCTAACTTCTAGGTAAACCTTTGAACGGCACAATTAAGCAACACTATATTTTATACATATAATTAAATGGAGGAATAAAAAAAACGTATACATTTATAACATCTAGAAAAATCGAAATTTGTATTTATCCTAAATATCCATGTCAGAAATATTTCACAATTAGTTTTTAATATTTTAAAACCAAAGCGAAAGAAAATATCTTTTCTCTGTACTCTAACGGTCCACTTTCAGAAAAGAAAAGGTATGTTAGAAAGTGGTGGAGGCTTCAGACGGTGGCTAATACCATTAAGGTCGTCGAGGTCACGTGAAGGGGCTATTCTCCATCCTGGTTTTCATCCATGTGGGGTCAGTTCATCACAGCTAGACATTTGGTCAACAGGACCGGACAACGTAGCCCGTATAGCAGATGGCACGACGTCAACAATTCTGAGCTTACAACGGACATCATCAGAGTCGATGTCCACTTTAACAAAAAATGGATTGGCCGCTCGTCATATTTCACTGCCATTTTGTTTTTGCAAAGCTTATATCAATTCTATCTGTACAAATTTCGAGCACGTACTGTCTCCAGCTTCTAATTCTCGGATCAAGTTGAAACTTTCACAATCATTCTTTGTTCTTTATAAAACACGAATCAATAGAAAAAAATAATATTTTGTTCAAATAATAGTAGTAATCAATTGATTTTGTTTGATATTTTTAAAAAGCGGAAATAAATCTTACAGTATTGAGAGATATGGCTGTAAATGTGGAGGCAGTTCTTCCCTTAGATAAGCTAGGTTTTGTTTTAGTATTTTTATTTTTTCAAGACTGTGATGAACATTGAATATCTGTGCAGACAATGTAAATAATGCCAGAGATATAAAAGCTAGGTAGAAATACAAAAGGTAGTCAAAGATACAAAAGATAGTTAAAGATACAAAAGGTAGTTAAAGATACAAAAGGTAGTTAAAGATACAAAAGGTAGTTAAAGATACAAAAGGTAGTTGAAGATACAAAAGGTAGTTAAAGATACAAAAGGTAGTTAAAGATACAAAAGGTAACGTCAACACAGTTTAACATTAACCAGACCAAAGATAAAATTAACCAACATAAAATTACGCAAAACAAAATAAAGTTGTAAAATTACAATTTGACGAGAGATCAGAGGCGGAGAGGATGGTCCAAGGTTGAACTTGTGAACCGGGAGGATTGTGGATTATTGACAAACAAAACACTCGAATGTTGACAGGCAAATATTTTCTTTTTGTCAACTTTTCACCTCGAACTGTTCGTGCGTGCCAGCTCTATCTGAGAACACGCATAATTAGCTTGATTTAAATCTCGGTGGGAACGCGGGCCAAGTCCCGTTACACCTACACCAAACATATGTGTACTACAAACCATTACTCCAATAAATACAACACCAAACATATGTGTACTACAAACCATTATTACAATAAATACAACACCAAGCATTCTTTAACATACTTTGACAGCCTCTTTAAAAAAAATGAAAAGTTGCCCAGGTCCCTCACCTAAACATGATGACTTGGTCAGCTAGATTAATGTTTTTTAAATATATATCACATAATTAGTGTGACAAGTTTCCAGATCTAGATCAAGAAGCTTAGACAGAAGTCTGTGAGACCACAAGTAGGCCTATTGTAAGCAATTAAAAAAATCAAGCTAACAAAGAATGAATGATGAAAAGAATGATGACATTTCAAATTTGTTGTTTATGTTTTAGTTTGAGTGTTGTTGACGACACATTGTTTCTGTTAGTTTTTGATGCTGTTGTTGTCGGAACTGTTACTATATTGTTACAGTCTTTACATTTATTGTGTGTTTCTTTATATAACCACACTAATGTAATCCTTTTACATCATGAGAGAGAGAGAGAGTGAGGAGACATAAAAGCATACACATAAAGTCGAAAGGACTTGACCTGGTATGTTAGTGGACTAGAGGCCCAGTTCTTTCTTTGCTGGTCAATGTGAACTTTCCCGAGTTTTGGACTGAATTAAGGACGCGCTAAATGCATGCACTGCAATGGACTGTGGAGTTTAACGCATGTACTGCAATGTATTGTGGAGTTTAACGCATGCTATGTACTGTGAAGTTTAACGCATGCACTGCAATGTACTGTGAAGTTAAACGCATGCATTGCAATGTACTGTGAACTTTTCTTTTTTCCGAGCTATTACATTTTTGTCTTTGCAGTTTTTTTTATCTTTAGAAAGTTTTAGAAAACGAGTGACGAAAACTTAACTGTCTCACAAACTAATGATCTCGAGTTCAAAACTTGATCCTAGTGAAGATCGGTTATATAATTTTAAAAAAAGGGTCCTGTTTGTGTCCAGCCTCCCATGCCCACCCCCAATTACAGGTATGACACAGACATTCTTATGAAACAGACTTTTCCTGGAGAATGTTAAAGCCATTAAAAAGAAGAAAATGCAGTACAAACTAAAGCAGTCATCCTTGACAGGGGCCAGATAAGTCTCCAATATCATGAGTCGATGTCAGGTTCATTTCTGGCGGGCTAGTTAGAGGGTACTCGATCACAATTATTTCTTATTAATAAATTAACTCCAAATCCAACATTCATGAAATAATAATAACTTTAATGTCCAATAAAGCACACAATGACATAAACTCTCATGAAAATTTAATACACAACACAAGACCAGGGAAAAACCAAACTAACTACTAATTTCTCTCTATCCTAAAAAGGGAAATCACATTTTAAAACATCACTATCATACTGTTCACATTCAAACCTGTGGATAAAAACAAGGGGTATAACTCTTTCATACTGTTATAAGTCCGGTGGTAACACAGATGGCGGGAGTGGTGTGAGTGTAGTCAGCCGACGCAAATCGCCCCAGGCCAGCGCTAGACAAGCGGTCAACCGTGACGAGTTACGACGGTCAGCCGAGTCGAGTGTAAACAGGACGGTTCGGGAAGGATCGCCGTAGTGAACAGAGCTCAGGAGCGTCACGAGAGTTGTAGTCATCTGACCACCTAGAAACGTCGAGCGGCGTTCTGTCCGGTTCGAGAAGGCCAGTAGGGACCCTATATAAGAGCGGAGGTGTCGCAGCCAAGACGGTGGAGGAAAGGGGCTCAATACAGCACGGTTCACGAGAGAGGGTTCAGGACAGGGGCTCAGAACACGGTCAACTACAGCACAGTTCAACGGTGTAGTTCTGTACGGAGCATTACGACGATTCAGTGCGGAGTACCGTCAAGTACAGTTGAGACGACTGGCGTCTTTATCTTGGTCTGCGATCGAGTCCGACACAACGAACCTAGTGTGTAAAGTCAGTCCTAAACTGTTGAACCTAGTGTGTTAAGTCAGTCCTAAACTGTTGAACCCAGTGCAAGCCCGGAACGAGACGGAGAGGCCAGTGCAAGAGTTGATACGGCGGTACGGTGTTATTGAAGAGATATTTGTACAGTGTATGTGTTGCCAATTGTACAGTATTGGCTGTTATTTATTCAACTATTAAAGTGTTACGTTACTTTGGAGCCCTGAGTTGTCAAGTTCTTTACGTTGGTGGTGTATGGTGCAGTTTGCAGAGAGCCTGGATAGTGAGATTCATAACAATACTTTGATATATAGCAAGAAATAACACATTCACTAGCGGATCAAGAACTTTGGAGGGGGGGGGGGCGATTTTTTTCCAAACCCTAACTCTAACGCCCAGTAAATCCTAACCCTATGCGCGCGCGCGTGCGTGTGTGTGAGAGAGAAAGAGAATAAATAAAAAAAAGCAGTGTTTCGCAACCTTCGCGAGAAAAAAAAACAAAAAAAAACGCAATGATGAGGTCTATGGGGCTTGGGGCGAAGCCCCGACGCCTAAAGCGTTATCATGCATTCTTCACTGCAGAAACGTATTCTCCCGAAGTCTAAAGCTTATTATTCATCCTATTAAAAAAAGGACCTTTTGAATAATGTTTTACTTGAAAAATATTCTAATATGAATTAACAGGCCCTTACTAAATTGCAAATACATTCAATTCGTTCCTTGAAAAGATAAGATTAGATTAACGATATATATATATGTTAATACATGTCGATTCCAGAGAACACCTGCTGCAGTGTCATCTCACCGAGGTCACACGTAGTGACATCTAACTGTCACTGTTCATTTATAACACTGCCCCCTTCGTAGATCTGTTCTTCCCCTGGAATAACACGTGAGGGCACGTCACATCCTGTCTTTGTTTACACGCATAGATTCCAGAGAATACTCGGTGCTGTGTCATCTCGCCGGGGTCACACATAGTGACCTCTACCTGTCACTGTTCATTCGTAACACTATATATATCTAAAAATTAATTTTGGCTAGAATGTTTTATGAATGAAATTTTCTATATGACGTCAATGGGAAAAAAAACTTGACACCGCTTACGTCACTAGGCTCACAGCAGTACACTAAGACATTTCTTCGCAAACAAGAAAAAGTTTTAATGATTCAATTGGCGTAGTTAAACATTTGTGCACCATCTTATTGTACATTGATCCATTATGAAACTATGGAAGAAAAATAATGATTAGTTATTGTGTTTTAAAGGCTTTATAAATTGTTTACACTTTAAATGCGTACACCCGTAGTTAGCTTTTACTTTATTATTATTTTGATGGTGAATTATTGCAATGTGTTTAAGCTTCGAAGTCTACTGTCCCATACCCAAAACATAGGAAATGGTCATAACATAGCATATCTATGCCTTACTTGCACAACCAGGGACGGCCCTAACATTTGCGGGGCCCTATGTCAAATGGATTGCGCGCGGACCAGTAAGGTTAGGGGTAAGGATTAATAAGTGAAATAAAGATTCTGTATTAGAAAATAAATTCGTATTTGCATTACAATTTTATTAAATGAAAGCTGACGATGCCGTTTTTTTATATCATGCGTAGGACTGGCGTTTACCATATTGCTTAACACCCAAAAATGGCAATTTTGTCTTTTTAAGGACATTTTTATGAGTTTCAGGAGATTGCCAGGAGCTCATTAAAAACAAGGAGACCAAGAGAACCCTATTATAAGTTATAATGGTTTAATTTAATAATTTACACCTAGAATTAGCGCGGGGCTTTTGAACCTTCGGGGTCCACTGTGGCAGCATAGGCCTAGGGCTGGCCCTGATGATATCCAGCTCGCGGTCAACGAATTTTCATCACTGCTGCTGCTTTTTTTGGTTAACCTATAAACCTCGGTAAAACAGAAGTCATGTTCCAGAAGTCACCCAATAAAACCTACCCAGCCCCAAAGATCACCGCGCATAGACATCTCTTAAAGTGGTAGATAACTTCACATTATCTGGGAAGCATTGTATCAAATGACGCATTGCTTTAAAGAGAGGTTGATATGTGATCAGGGATAGTCATGCTTTTGGACGCCTCCAAGCGAGAGTGTGGCGAAATAAATCGCTCAGCCTGTCTACAAAAATCAGTGTCAACCAGTGATTCTCTCAACCCCTCTATGTGGATCTGAGACATGAGTACTTTATAGAAAGCAACTAAGACTTCTTGAACGACTTCACCAAAGACCGCAATACAAACAGCGATATTCTTGCAAAATGATATGAACTTCTTATAATCCGACAGTCACACTTTGCAGGGCACTTATTCCGTATGGGGACGAACATATTTTTTGCAATCTTTTTTTTTTTTATTAAGCTGAAAGGTTGTCGGAGTAACAGAGATGTCTCACAATAACACTTCTTTAGAATACTAACGCGATGTTTTTAAGTCTCTTAGGAAAAAATGGCGATTTTACTTTGTTACTAGGTGCACGTTTTACACTATAACGACGAGATTTTACATCACTTGATTATTCTTACTAAAGCCATAATAATAAGGCTTGTCTTCGAGTCCGAAGGTTAGTGAGGAATGCAGTATTTCCTGTGGCTGCGCAGCCCCAGCTATGACCTACATATTTTGCCACATCCACGGCAAGCAAAACCATTGTCCGCAGATGGTCGATTTAGATTTTGTTTTCGCCGTCTGCGTTTGTCCTCGACAGCAGATTTTCTTTTGGTCTCAAATGTATATCCCGCGGCCTTCGTGAGTGACCTCCAGCTGTCTCGTTCGGAGGCCGCATACAACCAGATGCTCTCTTCTATGTCAGGGAAAGTTGACGCCTAAGCTGGTCTTTGAAGCGTTTCCGTGGGGCGCCTCTGTTACGTTGACCACCTTTAAGCTCACCAAAAAAAGACTGCCTTTGGCATACGTTCGTCTCCCATACGGGATACGTGCCCTACCCAGTGCAACTGTCGGACCATAAGAAGTCCATCTATACTGTCTATACCGGCGTTGGCAAGGACATCGTTATTTGTAGTGCGGTCCTGCCACCGTATGTCAATTGTCCATGATGGAGCTCAAGCATCTTTGGTGAAAGCACTCAAGAAGTCTTAGTTGTTTTCTGTAAAGTGTCCATGTCTCAGAGCCATAATGAATATATTAATTGCAATATTAAATGTCAGAAAGTAACCATTTTAGAAGTTACACTGCAAAGACTTTCTTCCAAGACTATAATAGCCCAATAGTTTTACGCGAAAGAAGCAATGTAAAACGTTAAGACGTGAGCTGTGGTTTTCTATAGGTCTACTGTTGGGGGGACTTTCTATTCTAATCGCCATGTACAATTACATTGAGAACTGACAGAACGAAAAATCAACTCTTCGAATTGATAGTCTTTACCCGATCGTTCATTTTCGTAATTACAACAATATTCCCAAAATGACTTAGTTTAAAAAATTATTCATCCGAGCGAGGCTCGGTCACCTGATATTGTAAATTAATAGGGCCTAAGTACATTTCAAATGCAGCAGATGTGTTCCTTGAAAAGAAAAGATACTTCATAGATTTAGATTTATTTAGATTTTTTTTTTTTTAATAATATTTTTTAAAATTCATATATAAGTTTTTAATTTTGTTCAATACACCTGTTTGTAACTTCGTTTTGTTAAAGCCGTTTGCGCTGGCTTGGACATGTTCGCCGGATGGAGGACAAGCGCATCCCGAAAGTCATTCTCTATGGACAACTCGCGACTGGCACAAAAAAAAACTGGTCGCCCCCACCTCCGTTACATACCTCAAATCAGTGAACATCAATACTGACAATTGGGAAGACATAGCTCTAGACCGCAACAGATGGAGAGAGACAGTGACCAAGAAAGCTATGGACAGTGAAAGTACATGGGTCTCAGCTCAGGAAGAAAAACGCACAATCCGAAAAACGGCCAGCTCCTCTACCACCGAAGCAAAAGCCACCTTAACCTGCGCTATCTGTGGACGGGAGTGTCTCTCCAAAATAGGGCTCCGCAGCCACATGAGGAAGTGTGCTCTGAGATTAACCATAGTCGTTCTACGACTGAAGGAGGCCAATATATTACTTGTTAAAGAACTATAATACAAAGCACTAAGCCAAAAAAAAATTATATAATTAATACATTGGAAGACGGAGACGAAATCAGGTCGACCAATGAGATTCTAATCTATTTTTTTAATTTTTGAATTCAAGTATACAAATGTGAGTTCTAGTCACAAAAGTTATTTATGCAATAGAAAAAATTCAGAATAAGTAAAGGTTGGGATAAGGCGACTAGGAAAAACATATTTGGTTTCAGAACTCATCTTAATTGTTACACTTATACTCAACATTTTCTTATGAATTCTAAATTTACCAAAGCATATTCTTTCAATAATTAATTAAAATTTATGCCCAATTACATAGACTATGTCGCCATATTTAACTATTCTGTTTTACCGGGGCCGGTAGTATGGAAACGATCATTTCAGAGACAGTAAGAGCCCTCTCTCCTTTGTATAATTATTGCTGATTGCATTTGGCAATGAAAGAGTATGGGTTGGGGCCACTTGATATAAAAATTTAATTTATAGCATATATAACTTGTATTAGTTACAGATTTTTTTGTAAACAAATTTCCTAACTAAAATACAAAAGAAAAAGTATTTGTCTACCTGAAGAAGGGGATGACATCTATTGCCCCTACCACCTGGTAAAACCCTCTTTCATTTTATATTTACTAGTAGTTTAATTTGAGATTTCAGTGTGGTGTGACATAAGATACAAATGGGTTCAAATATCAATAAGTAGCTTATATTATAAGGAGTCTCAACTAATTTTATTCATACACTATGATTTCTGCTTAAAAATTGGATGCCCCCCACACACTCAAAAGTCTAGAGTGGGGAGGGCAGTAGCTGTAATCGCCCTTCCCCCCCCCCCACCCATTTCCACTGCCACTGCCACAGAAGCGGCCAAGATACCAGACGAGGAACGACATAATAATAATATAAAGATTAGTTATAATATATATGAATAAGTAGCTTTTATCATATAGATAGGTAACGAATTATGTTAACAACCTGTGATTTCTGCAAAAAAATGGATCGCCCCCCACTCGAAAGTTAAGGAAGGGGCGGAATTTATAAAATTGTCCCACCCACCCCACCAAATCGTCCAACAAACTACAGGTAGGGGGGCGATATAATCCAAAAATAGGTTAAATTATAAACAAATTGTATATATTATTAACATAAGTATAGAATTCGTATATAAATTGTGTAATTTCTCTACTAAAATTTGTCCGCTCCCTCCCCCTTTTGGGGGGGGGGTGTCGGCCGAGAGAGGGGGGGGGGTCGATTGCCCGTTCCGCCCCTCCACCCTGGATTCGCCAGTGTACATGCCCCTGACAGTCGATTCAATAATTTTTCTTCCTTTTTTAGCAAGCTAAATTATTCCATTGTAGCTAGAAGAAGTTTCCAGATGATGGAAGAACTTATTCACGGGACGCATGTGGCCACGGGCAGTAAATTGGACATCGCTGGAGATGAGCAATCAATGTTTGCACCATGATCACAGAAGCAATTTGAAGTGAAATGATGATCACAATGGAGTTATTGATTTGTTGTTTTGGTTTTCAACAACACGTAATTCAGATTCATTAGGGTGGACACTTTAAGCAGACGCGGTTTTAGACTAGGCAATTAGCTTGACCTATCTGTCCTAATGTTAAGCTGCCCAATACCAGTAAGCAGGGCCGTCAATCGTAAGATATATATGTTAACCATTAATGTCCCATATCTTTAGAAACCTGCGACAAGAACCATGACTGAGAGTGATATGCTAAACGCAAATAGCGGGGTCTCTGCCAGACCCAATTTGGAGCGATCGGTCAAATCGGCCCAAGACCGCTCCTGCCAGTAAGCGTGTTATAAATGTAGCGCTATCTTCGGAGGACAGAAAGTAGGCGTGGATCAGAGTATTGAATCGGAAAAAAAAAAGCAATGCAGTTATACTTCCCTCCCTTTTATATTGTTCTAGGCGTCTAGGCAGTAGATATGTATCATTGTGAACTATACATGGTTCTATATTTTACGCTTTATAAAACAAAAAATAGAAACTTGGTATGGTAGAAGATGTCTTCCAACCATTTAATGATTTGTTTCCCCTTGTATTGATTGAGCATTTACAGAAATTACCTCCTTTTAAATGTTAATTTTTATTTATATATTTTGTAGTAGGCCTACGTTAACGTCCTGACAATTCTCTATCAATGATGAAAAGATTTATTGACCAAATTATACTTCTAAAAAATGCAAAGATTTTTCTGGTAAAGAGATTAGTTCTTTTGCATGAAAATAAATGTAAAATATTACTATATCAACGCTGGGTTTGGTTAGACAGATCCTGTATGATGTAAAAGCATATTAGTCAATAGTTTGAGAATCGTTAAAAAGTAATAAAAAGATCAAAGTGTATGCAAATGGGGGGGGGCATTCAAATAGATTGTGGCTAAGTAACTATTTAGAATGCACAAGGACCTGAAAAGAAAAGGTTTATACATTTAAAATATTCACATGAACCTTTGAGAAACAAACAAAAAAACAAGATACATAAACCCAGTATAGACATTATGTATGTGTCATAGCTATTATACATTTATATCATTAGAGGGCTTGAGGCGAAGTATAAAAAATAGCTGAAACCAATCAAAGCTTATTAGTGTCAAAAAAAAAGTAAATTAGACAACTGACTGTGATGCATGTTATTATATAATCCTTGTGGTAAAAAAACAACACAGCAATATATAAACCAAAACGTGTTAATGCTTTATGTATTCAAACAATAATGACATGAAATTGAATGTTTCTAAAGTAAATGAAATCAGGAAGAAGACCGAATGATAGAAAATGAACCTCACACTCCATATTTAATTATTGAACGTGTGTATGTCTGTCCAATAGAATTTGTTGTTGTTGTTGTTGTTTTGTTTCTAATTCTCTTCATTATCTGTGCTTAACACCCCACCCTCCACCTCAAGATGTCACTGATATCAATCTCATTTTGGAATGTACCGGGCTTTCTCTTGATATCCTGGTAAGAACAACTGCTGACCGGGATATGTGGAGGGTTACGCGAACTGTCACAGCACCCTTAACGTCACAGCACCCTTAACGTCACAGCACCCTTAACGTCACAGCACCCCTACGACGAAAGTCAATTGACAGATGAGATGAAATATCTTCACAAATGAATTATCCTGGCATATAAGATACACTTATTTTTCCTTCTAACGAAAAGAGTTCAGTCCCAATAATGTTATATCAAGAAGAGGGACTGGTTGATATTGAAGCGTTAAATGTTTGTGACACATCTAGCAAATGTACGTTTATAATCGTCGTAATATTATCTTCGTGATAAGAAAGACATCCTGAAAGGAGACTGGTTTTATTCACGCAAAAGAAGTCAAAAAAAAAAAAAAAAAGACTCGAGAAAGACGTTTCGAAACATTTAGGACAAGACGTAATAAAACGTCTTTTTTAAGAGAATCTCGTGATGCCTCGCGCGAAAGGATTTTTCGACCTTCTTATTGGCTGTTTTTTTTTTATTTGAAAAAAAGAATTTTGACCATTCTTGCTTACCTATAATCGACAATTATATCCGTTCTTTGGCCGTTGGGTAAGATAACATCCAGGGTGACGTTTCCATCCACATGGTCAGAGCCCTGGTCGTCAAAGCTGACTTCCGAGGAGCTCTGCTGGAACGGCGGCGTCTTCCCGTTCTGCACCACGCCCCCGTTGACCTCGCCATCCTTGGACAAGGCCGGTGGAGTGGAATTCGGGGCGGGCGCCCTTGGCTTCACCGCCCCACTCATCGGTTTACTGAAAATAGAAGAGTGGCCTTGAATTAGACAACATGCTACTGAAAAAAAAGGGAAAACGAAAATAGGACATATACAATTTAAAAAATAAGGAACACTAGAAATATATTAACTCATTCAGTGTCATATCTAGCGCACTCGAGTTTCGTAGATATTAAACCCCATGAAACTTCTAGTGACAGAAGAAGGGGGGGATTCATTGCGCCATAAAGACCGGGTGCTGAAAGATTGGTCTATGTCCCTATGTGATTTCAAAACCCGCTGTATTGCAATGCTTATGCTTCAGGTTTCAACCTCTTGGAAACTTTATGAATGGGCCACTTAGATGACATCTCCTGTAACTTTACTCTCTAACTTATTCCATAGCATTGCTTTGAACCGTATCAGCAAGGTCGAGAGAGGCACCAATACGTATGGTGAACATATGATCGATTTAGTCCCGAGAAGGTTCCCTTGACAGGAATTTCTGGGCGCACCTATTGTCGCTCTTCAGGGAATGAATCCTAACAATTTCTAACACACCATGCTAGTACTAGTCATCTAAATAAAACTCACAGCTCACATTACAATACTGATCTTGGCTACAAGAATTCAAAGCGGTAGCTTCAAAGTAAATAAGGGAGGTAACCAACTTCAGGGGAAGTTAATATGTTAAGATATGTTAAAATAAACGGTGACAAGATTAACGCTGGGAGGATGAACTTGCTTATCAAGCCTGTACTACATAGGTAAGGATAGTTTTTTAAAAGACTGATTTTTTTGTTCGAAACATTTAAACGTACTGGGATATTAAAGCATTTTTCGTTTTGTTTTAAATGTACCATTTGTAAAGGGATATTTATGTATGATACTTTTTTGTAATCAAAGTTCTAAACGTATAACGATAGTCAATGATAGCATAGAAAGATATTCATATGCAGAACAAAGAAAAGTTTTAAACTATTGTTATGAACCTATTGGCGGCGCAAAAGGGTTAACTATAGGCTCAGCTGACACACACGTGAATCACTCAGGTCAGCGGGGCCATGGACAAGGGACAGTACTACAATTACACGATTACACGCAAATATGACCAATGTTTTGGTCATGTAATCGCAAGCCTGCGTGTACGAGGACACAGTGTGTAGGAAAGCGGCACTTCAAGACCGGAGAGCGTTGAGACCGGGACTGTTAGTCGGCCATGAAGTCGGTCCTGGTTGAGTCCTCAGGTGTTGATGTACGAGTCCAGTAGATTAGTCTAGGTGCTCTAACTAGATAGAAAGTAATAAGTAGATTAGTCTAGGTGCTCTAACTAGATAGAAAGTAATAAGTAGATTAGTCTAGGTGCTCTAACTAGATAGAAAGTAATAAGTAGATTAGTCTAGGTGCTCTAACTAGATAGAAAGTAATAAGTAGATTAGTCTAGGTGCTCTAACTAGATAGAAAGTAATAAGTAGATTAGTCTAGGTGCTCTAACTAGATAGAAAGTAATAAGTAGATTAGTCTAGGTGCTCTAACTAGATAGAAAGTAATAAGTAGATTAGTCTAGGTGCTCTAACTAGATAGAAAGTAATAAGTAGATTAGTACGTGTGAATAAGTAGATTAGTCTAGGTGCTCTAACTAGATAGAAAGTAATAAGTAGATTAGTACGTGTGCTCTAACTAGATAGAAAGTAATACGTAGATTAGTCTAGGTGCTCTAACTAGATAGAATATATAACTAGATAGAAAGTAATAAGTAGATTAGTCTAGGTGCTCTAACTAGATAGAAAGTAATAAGTAGATTAGTCTAGGTGCTCTAACTAGATAAAAAGTAATACGTAGATTAGTCTAGGTGCTCTAACTAGATAGAAAGTAATAAGTAGATTAGTACGTGTGCTCTAACTAGATAGAAAATAATAAGTAGATTAGTCTAGGTGCTCTAACTAGATAGAAAGTAATAAGTAGATTAGTACGTGTGCTCTAACTAGATAGAAAATAATAAGTAGATTAGTCTAGGTGCTCTAACTAGATAGAAAGTAATAAGTAGATTAGTCTAGGTGCTCTAACTAGATAGAAAATAATAAGTAGATTAGTCAAGGTGCTCTAACTAGATAGAAAGTAATAAGTAGATTAGTCTAGGTGCTCTAACTAGATAGAAGTATTAAAACGGATAAGACTATTGCTTTAGAAAATCAACAAGTCTTTCTTCTGTATACATTATATCATAGTCCTGTCAGAACTATTTTGTTCTTGTCAACTCAACAATTATCATTCCGCTACTTAAATGCTGCCACCTTATCATTTTTGTAGAATGTTATAAGTGATGTTATTTATTGTATATCAATCTAGTACCACCAGCAGTAGAAGTACCCTTACCATAGTACTGCAATGTTTTTAAAGAGTTTTGAGAAACGGTTGGACACATCCCACTATACAAAGTCATAACAACTCACCAGTTTAATTGTCAACAATTGTCTTTAACTTATTCTCTTCGTGCTTCAAACTGATAAGTTGAGCCATTAAAAGAGCTAGAATTTCTAAAGGACTTGTTATTCAAAGGAAAGTAAAGGGTAAATAACCTCTGATATGTTACTTATAAACCCTTAAACTGAATTATTCCCCTTAAACAATCTCTCCTAAGGTTTATCAAGGACATAAAAAAGATAGCTTCCCTATTTGTATGAAACTATAAGGCATCACTTTTTATGCTCGTTGTGTTTCAACTAAAAGTGATCTGCTTTAAGAAGGTTTCTCTTTCAATTACAATGTCAACAAATATGTGATTTATAAAATATTCATACAAACGAAGATATATCTTTTACACTTAGGAAACAGTGTCAAAAGAAGATTATTTATTTAAGTTTTAGCAAGTCTGCTATAAGTAATGTGAATAAACTGCTGTCAAGATATGGTTTAAAAAATAGTACAGTTTCCATTTTCTCAGAAACGATTTTGAAAAGAGTTCCTGCATAATGATTTTATGTAATTATCATACAAGAAAAACATATCGATTCTGATTTAAGCCGATTCCTACAGAAGACAAACAATCTGAGCTTAGAGTTGATACCTTATAATAAATCATTTGAATGTTTCATATGTTCCTAAAGAAAATGGCATGAACTAGATAACACACGATCCTAACCTCATTCCTACAATGCCTCAATTCTAGCTCGGCACACACACACACACCAGGAGTTCGACTAATTAGTTCTGCCTTCTTTGGGTTGAATAATGGATGTCTCTATCCTGGGCCGGCTAAAATAAACTCATTTGGTCGTCGTAGGCTTAGGCAGACACGTGGAATACGAAGTGTACTTTTGGTTCGGTTGTTATACAGCAAACAGAACTCACCCGTTTGAAAACGTTGCTGTGAGAGTGTTAAATATAGAACTAAGAGATAAGAAGAACTCTATTCAAAATGTTTTGAAAATGTTCATGATAAAAATTATTTTTGTTATCGTTTCGTTGTTAAAAATTTGTCGACACATTAATACGAATCAAATTAACCGAGAGTTCATGAATCGTTCATTGACAGCCATGAGTCGTCGACGTAAAGCAGATATTCTTATGGCTTTTTTGGTGAGACAATTTCGCGTATTTGGCTTGTGAAAGTAAAACCTGGCTGTGCCTTCCAGGAGCCATCCTTTTTTCGTTCGGCTTTTTTTTTTAAATGTCAGCTAAGATAATTGCTACTTTGTTGTCCATTGAATCTCGTTAAGACTAGGCGGCTACTTATCTGTGTGTCACTAGATAATACATTGGCAAGGTTCTACTTTATAGTTGAAGGGAGAGAACAATAAAGAGTTTCTACAATGTTGTACTTTACTACACGTTTCGGATGTTCCTTCAGATTTGAAAAAAACCTCCAGCAGGACGACGGGGAGGGATCAGTCATGGTATAAAGCTAGGACCAACTAGACCAGTGATGCCCAACATAAATCGACTTGCGGGCCTTTTTAATTTCCGACACTGGTGTCGCGGGCCACATAAAGGAAAGGTACAAAAACGAAATGAAATTGACCTGAAACTATTTGATTAGAAACCCGTGAATCTGGCACTTACATTCATTACGTAGGACGTCATCATCTTCTTTATTGAAGTAACGTCTGTATCATATAAGATAAAAAGATATTATTATCTTTTTTTTTTCATGCGTCAGAAAACGGCTTAATTTCTCTACTAAAAATATGAGCAACAGTGTAGCTAGCTTTACCAACGACCAACGACTCATATTCTTGACTCTTTTTGGTAAATATTCACATTAATCTTCCAATCTCTAGACGTAGTTTAACAAGCTTTTTATTCAATTGACGTCAAATTCGTTTTATAATTGCGTTTCTTTTTTTTGTTAAACAGCCAGACTTTATTTACAGCTCAAATATATTGGCTTATTATCATGTTCTGCCAAAAAGTAAAGATTTTCATGAATTCTACATTAACAGTCCAATTTCATTAACGCACAAATGTTGTCATGGTACCAATCAATTGGAGAAAAATTGAGGACCCTAACGTAGGTAAAGAGACATTTTTCAACCTTTTCTTTAGGGGGTGGGGGTAGCGGATTTTATACGTTTTGTGCCGACATTTCGGCGGGCCGAATCTGGCCCGCGGGCCGTATTTTGGGCATCACTGAACTACACCATCAGTGCGCATACCAAACGACTAGGTATTCATCTTATTTGTTCTTAAGCTTTGAAATAACTATAGTCTCTTAATGGGGGTATAAGATTAACTTTAAGTAAAAAGATGTCGTACATGTCATCTGATTCTATGAACGACTGTTAACGAGACTGTCCTTTTGGCCAGCCAGTACAATATTTAGACTTGAATAGGCA
>JAZGLO010000896.1:30000-64127 GCA_036873155.1 Biomphalaria sudanica
CTACGCCTCTGATCAAGTAAGCTTATGTTTTGTTAAGGTAAGTCTTTATATTAGTCTGAAAAGAAGTGAAATCGTCCGTCAAGAGTTTAATTAGGGGCGAGTTTCAAACATTTAAAGCCATGACTAGAAGTAAGTAGATTCAAGAGAGTTAGTTGGGGAAAAAAAACAAGAGAAAACATTATGAGTTCATGAAATGTTGACTTCCGGGTCAAATCTCACTTCTCCACGAACATATGATGAGTCACGTGTACTCTAAATGGCATTTTCCTCTTTTCCTTTGCTCGTGAGTATCACGTGATGTTTAGGGAACGCTTGATTCCTCAGTACACGCACAAGAACTGTTATATTCCTCTGACCTTAATTATAGTTATAGCCTCTTATAGTTCTGGAGACTTTTTACCCCACGGAGCGTTGAACGAGGATTTCTACATGATTATTTCATTAATACTTTGATTGGGGCGCTCATTTGAGTTTTTAGCTAAGTGTTCGATAATTGCTTTGACGTCTAGAGATCAAAAGACGTTTTATTATTATTATAGCTGTTATTATAGCCCTAACCCTTATTATTATAGCTGTTCTCGTGGAAAAACTTTTTCTTGTTAGTTCGACAATATCTGGGGCTAACTAGAAAATGGTTAGGGCATTTTTTCAAGATGGATAAGAGTAGATCAAATAAATGAAATGATATTTGGCTCTGGGACACAATTATTAATTAATCTTTTTAAATACCCTAAGGTTGTGAAAGGATCTTGGTGTGTGTGTGTATATGTCGTGGAGCATGAGTGTCACCCTTAAGTTACGCCCCTGTTCTGTACCTGTCCAGCGGTTGAATGGGTCAGCCTAGCGGGGTAGCGAGAGGTCAGGAATGCAGAAGCTCAGTAGAGCGGCTAGGCCTGTTAGTGTAGGTTGTGAGGTAGAAACTAGAGAGGAAATAAAGTACCGTATTAATAGAAAAGAAAGCTAGTCGAGTTTGTTACTTCAATGTTTGTGGTTCATTAAAATTAGAAAGTCGTCACATGTTTGGTGGAGCAGCAGTTCGATCCAGCCCTACAGTGTCCACTGTTGTTATTTATAGTGTATAACGGTCGCCTTGTTCGGCACGTCAGGAATTAATATCTGGCTTTATTACACCGCTAGTTGTCACACCCAGTCTAGCAAGTCTTGATACCTGCGTGTGAAATACCGGTACTTTGAATACACTGTATCTCGTATCCATACGTATCTGACTAACGAATAGGCCTAGCTTGTGGCAGGAGTGCTGTATAGTTCTACGGATATACAGCAGCGAATAGCATTAGTCTACCTCTTAGGATTGCACTTTAGTACATCGTACATCGTTTAACATTGGACTGGATTGTGACGTCATCAATGCACTCTAGAAGACACTTTAACTAAAGCAGTGTTTGACATTAAAGACAATATTTCCATTTCCGTGTGGGTGAAACGTAGACAGATTCAAGCTGCAACCATTTAGAACAGTGTGAGTTCTTCGGACACACTGACAACTGTGTGTGTGTGTGTTCAAAGGAGGAGAGACAGCAACATTGAAACATTCTAGCAGCTAAGTAGCTTACCTTTCCTCGTTGTCAAAATTAAACGTTAATATTTGGGGGTTTTGACTATTGAGTTGAACATTCAGCTAATAGTTTGTAATGTAGGATGTGTAGGTGTTGATTATTGTATTGCATACTTGTTCTAGTGTGTGTTTATTGTCAGTAGAGAGTGTCCTAGGGTAAAGGGCGCATTGTCGTATCAAGCGCAAGACTCTCTTTTTGATCATAAATACTTATATATTAGATGTGACAGGGTTGTGCATACATTCTGTTTACTCTAATCTTCTAGATCGCTAGCATAAAATCTGGTTATTTTGCCCTGTGTCTATAGGGATGAAAGTTTGACAGTACCTATTTTATCGTTCCTTATTTCATCTACAAAACTAAAATTAACTCCCAATTAGCTGTAGAATAGTGTTCAAGACATATTGCTGTAGTCCTTGTAGTGGGTAAGTATTTCCATTGCCAGGCTACTAGTCCAATCATTTTTATTTTAGCTTTGAGGTGTGTGGCGGTGTTGACATGGAGAAAACTATTAGTGAAGTTGAGAAAGTAGAAAGATATTATGCGTTGGGAGAGAGAAGAGGGTTATCGGGGACAGAGCTTGACCAGTGGGTGCAGAATTGTCTGGACCAGGAAAGTGAAAGAGCAAAACGTGAGGCAGATAGGAAAGATAAGCAAGCAGAGGCGGATAGAAAAAGAAAGAGAAGCAGAGGCGGAAAGAAAAGAAAGAGAAGCAGAGGCGGAAAGAAAAGAAAGAGAAGCAGAGGCGGATAGAAAAGAAAGAGAAGCAGAGGCGGATAGGAAGCAGCAGTTGGAAAAAATTAAATTGGAAAATGAGCATAAACTGAATTTAGAAAAACTAAAAGGCCAACAAGGAACTAGTGAAAAAAAAAGTAAGTAAAGAGGGAAGTAATACAGACATGCCAGGAGAAGAAAGAAATAAGACGGACATGCCAGGACGAAGTAGCCGACTATTTGAAAAAATTCCCAAATTTTGACGAACAAATGGATAACCTAGACTCTTATATACGTAGATTTGAGACCATAGCGATATCCACAGATACCCGACAGGAACTTTGGGGACCGCAACTACTGACATTAATAGGGGGTAAAGGGCTAGATGCATGTCAGACCCTGACTGAATCAGGCATGAAAGATTATAAGACATTAAAAAAGACGTTACTGGAATTCTATGACTTTACAGAGGACGGTTACAGACGTAGATACTACGCTACGAAACCCAAAGACGGACAGGATTTTAAAGTTTTTGTTAATGATCTGACAACGACATTCGATAAATGGTTTGACGCGACGGTCTAGACAAAACCTTTAGTAAGCTCAAAGAGTTCCTCTTAATAGACAGAGTACTAACTTTGTGTGACGGACAATTATTTGGATTTATACAAGAAAGACAACCCGAGATCTCAAAAGTTTGACAGAACTGTGTCAAAGGTATATGGCTGCTCATCCGGACAAACGAGTAACTTGCCAGATTGAGCAACCTGACATTGTATTTGCCACTAGAAATGTATCGAATATACAAGTGGGGCAGCGTTCTCGACCCACACTTAGGCAACAGAATGATGGCATGAGGCCTAGGAGTTTGTCCACTATAGAATCAAGGCGCTGTTTTGAATGTGGCACGTACGGACATATAGCCAGAAACTGTAACAATAGTCGACAGAGAAATAGGGGAGGAAGAGGAGGCCTGCATCAACAAGCGGGGTACAGATCAGATTACAATAACAGAGCCTATGTTGCAGTGCTTAACAAGGGTGATGGGGAAGTTACTTGCTTCACTACGCTTGTAGGCGAGAAGAGAGCCTTGACTATCAGGGATACGAGAGCAACACTAATCGCAGTCAGAGATACATTTGTCGAGAAAGACCAATATACAGGGACCTGGAAGCAGGTTGAGGTCTTTGGAGGACAAAGGTACAGCTGGCCGGTGGCTAAAGTGATTGTAAATACGCCGTATGTGAAGGGAGAGGTGATGGCTGTAGTTTTTAAAGATGGCCCATATGATTTGATCATAGGTAACATACATTCACGAATGCCACATTTAAGAAAAGGTGAAATCAACAAATGGTGCAGAGAAGAAGTCCTATTAATAGAGAGAGACCAGACAACAAGCTAGACAAAGACAGAGAGAAGAGACTGAAGCAAAAACTTTGATTAGTGAACCCTGCATAATGGAGAACGCGACAGATACGGCTCTGGAAGAAAATGGCAGTGCGATTCGGGAGTCTCATAGCGAGAGTCAAATGTGGTCGCCAGAGGAGTTTCAAGAAGGGCAGAGGGCCGATCCGTCACTAGAGAAAATATTTAAATTTGCCATAGAGAAATCAGTGGTGAAGTCGAAAAAAAACGGAACATTCGTTTCTGATAAAAAACAACACGTTGGTAAGGAAATATACAGATACAAAAGGGGAGCTAATACAGCTTGTAGCGCCACAAAAATATAGACCCCAAATTTTGCATCAAGCTCATGACTTGTCAGTCGCCGGTCATTTGGGTATATTAAAGACGAAACAAAGAATCCAGACAGCTTCTACTGGCCCAATATGACTAAGGATGTAACAAATTATGTTAGGTCATGTCAGGTTTGTATGCTTAAAGACAAACGACCACCAAGACAGGCTCCATTACAGCGAACAGATCTAGCTGAGAAACCCTTTGAAAAAATAGCCATTGATATAGTAGGACCAATGAACCCAATGTCAGCCAGGGGCCATCGATACATTCTCACAGTAGTTGATCTCGCTACCAGGTGGCCAGAAGCTATTCCTCTGAAGTCCACCACTGCTGATGATATCACGTCAGCATTGATTATGTTGTTCGCTAGAACGGGGCTCCCAGATACCATTCTCTCAGACAGAGGACCCCAGTTCGTAGCAGAACTAACCAAGCAAATAACTGGCACACTAGGAATTCATCAAGTATTTACTTCACCATATTGCCCTCAGAGCAATGGGGTCTGTGAAAGACTGAATGGAACAATCAAAAGTATACTAAGTAAGGTGTCGTCCGAGAAACCAGAAAACTGGGATCTACTTCTTCCTTGCGTTTTGTTTGCGTATCGAGAAATACCCCAAACTTCCACAGGATTTTCACCCTTTGAGCTAGTATATGGAGCAAAGCCTAGGGGCCCTATAGACATTCTGAAAACATTGGTGTACAAACAGAACATTGACCCCGACAGCCGCACCACGTACGAGAAAGTGATAGATCTCCGAAGCAGAATCGTCACTGCATGTCAGGCAGCGAGAGCGGCCCTAGAAGAAAGGGGGGAACTAGTTAGACAAAGAATCAACAGAGGTCGAAAATTAAGACCTTTTAAGGCCGGGCAACAAATTAGGGTTCTTCTCCCTTCAAAAACTAATAAATTGCAACTAGCATGGCAAGGACCTTTTGCAGTCACGAAAAGGATATCCAATGTGGATTATGAAGTTGAAATTAGAGGGAAAAGAAAAATTTTTCACTCAAATATTCTTAGTGATTTCCACCTACGACCTTGCGAATTAGAACTGGCCAACGGCAATGGTACAACTGAATCGGCAGTGACAAGTGGCATAGCTCAAATAGCGTGTGCATTTCTTTGTGAAGAAAACGATGGAGATGACGTAGGTCCAGAACTACCGCTACTCCCAAGAGAAAAAGAAGACTGGCATGATGTCATAATAGGAGCTGCACCACAGGAAGTTAGAATGAAAATACTGGAGGTGTTAGAGTCTTTTAAAGACATATTAACTCCTACACCAGGAAGAACAACGACAATTAGACATGACATAAAGTTAACGTCGACAAAACCGATTAAGTTGCGGCCATATGACATCCCACTACATCACAGAGATGCAGTGCTAAAGGAAATACATGAGCTACTGGAAGAAGGAATCATCGAGAGATCGGACTCACCCTACTCAGCACCAATTATTATTGTAAGAAAAAAAAATAAGGATGAGATAAGATTATGCGTAGATTACCGTCACCTCAACAAAGTAACAGTGCCAGATTGTGAACCCATGCCAAATCCAGAAGATTTGTTTGTTAAGTTAGCACAAGCAAGAATTTTCAGCAAGTTAGATTTGTCTCGGGGATATTATCAGATACCTCTTACAGAAAGAGCGAAGCCACTCACCGCCTTCATCACGCCGTTTGGACTCTACCATTGGAACTACATGAGCTTTGGCCTCTCCAATGCACCGTCCACCTTCAACAAACTAGTTCGAAGAGTGCTTGAGGGTCGTACAGATGTTGTAGCTTATTTGGATGACATCTGCTTATTCCACAACAGTTGGGATGAGCATGTAGAGGGCATACAATCCCTGCTATTGTTATTGAGACAGCATGGTTTGACGGCCAGACCCAGTAAGACAGAGGTTGGAATGGGCGAAATCCAATTTTTAGGGCACGTCGTTGGTAAAGGTCAATTAAAACCTGTCCATGGAACGGTGCAGAAAATTTTAGAGCTGAAGACGCCTACATCACTTAAAGAAGTGCGAGCTTTGATAGGTCTTTGCAACTATTATAGGAAGTTTATCCCAAATTTCGCGACGTTATTGGAACCTATTACTTCGTTAACGAGAACAAAGACTTACGGGAGAAACACAGACACAGAGCTCAGGACATCCAAGAAGCTCACATGGAATGCTGAATGTGAACAGGCCTTGCAGAACTTGAGACAGGCCTTTCAGACGGAACCTATTCTGAAATTGCCTGATGTATCAAAGCCTTTCACCCTTTTTACTGATGCCTCATCCGTTGGTTTAGGAGCCTGCCTTATGCAGGAAGTACATGGTGATTTACATCCAGTATTATATTCCAGCAGAAAACTGTCGGAAACAGAAAAAAGGTATGCAGTAATAGAAAGGGAATGTTTGGCAATTGTGTGGGCCATTAATAAGTTTTCCAAATACTTAGCAGGGGCACCATTTGTTCTGCACACTGACCATGCACCTCTTATAGCATTAAATACTAAGAAGATGACCAGTGCAAAACTGACACGTTGGGCTCTGAGTCTTCAGGGCTTTACGTTTCAAGTGGTACCGGTGCCTGGCAAGGGAAACGTTATTGCTGACACATTGTCGCGGAATGTCTAGAACAGTCCCTTGACGGTAAGTCCTTTTTCTTCTCCACCCTCCAAAATCTAAGTGTAACTAAATAAGGTCATGATGTCCACGGTAAGTGTCTGAATGTTCAACTATGGGTGGGAGAAATAAAATAAAAGTTCACTTTTTTTTATAAAGAGGAAAGGTAACTGCTTAATTTTGCTACATCATTCCATGTCAACTTACACACAACTCTACATATAAACAATGACTTGAACAACAACAAATTTATTTTAAACTATTGTTGAACATTATCTCCTGATAACCCTGACAGCAACAAATTGTAACTCTATGACTTCCAACTTGAACTTCAAGACTACATAGGAACATTGTGTGTAACAACATTGACGGGGATTTTCAATGTGCATTAACTTTCATGGACCACCCGCACATATTCACATGGAAGTCGCTCTGAACGAACAACATGAATGTCGTCAAGAGCTGATTGCATTGCTGTTATTATGATTATTATAATTATCATTATTAGTTTTTTTTTTATTACTATTTTATGAATTGCTTCCATATGTTTCATGTCTTTAATTTTGATGCGTATCGTGTCTTATATCCTTATTCTCATTTATTGTGTGATTCATACTTTATCTGAGATTTGTTCCTATTGTACAAATCACTTTCATATGATAGTTCAAATGTTAGTTTTGGGATAGTTCGTTGTGCTGTTGTACCAACAGCTTCTGAAAGGTGGGGGGAATGTTGTGAAAGGATCTTGGTGTGTGTGTGTATATGTCGTGGAGCATGAGTGTCACCCTTAAGTTACGCCCCTGTTCTGTACCTGTCCAGCGGTTGAATGGGTCAGCCTAGCGGGGTAGCGAGAGGTCAGGAATGCAGAAGCTCAGTAGAGCGGCTAGGCCTGTTAGTGTAGGTTGTGAGGTAGAAACTAGAGAGGAAATAAAGTACCGTATTAATAGAAAAGAAAGCTAGTCGAGTTTGTTACTTCAATGTTTGTGGTTCATTAAAATTAGAAAGTCGTCACAACTAAGTATTCTTATATTTAAAAAAAACAACAATAATATACTATTTTTCTTCCATAGCAAAATAAGAGCTTCTTACTTTTTCCGCATATTTTTTTTGTCAGTTCAAAATGTCAAAGTGACATTAAATGTAATCAGATTATAGATCAATAGATTCAGCGGACCGTCTTTCTGATAGAGTGTGTTATTTATGATGTATTTGATGTTCTCAAATGTTTAGATTTGTTATTTTAAAATAGTTATGACCAAACAAAAATTATCCTAGATGTATGGCCAGTGTAGACATTGCAAAGCAGGCCAGAAATGAGCAGATCTAGTGGTAAGAGAAGACAGCAACATTTTTCTAAGCTGTTGGTCGACGACAGCATTGGTGTGTCTTCTGCACGGGGGGCAATCATCGAAGTGAAATTCGCTTTGGTTCTTCGTGAGGTGAGAGGCATCAATAAAGAAAGGTCAATGATAAGGTCAAGGTTAAAGTCAAGGATGAGGTCACATCGTTATAAAACCTAGTAAATGTACGAGCTCGCGTGTCTGTATCCTCTAATTCAGTATTGAGCTCCATGCAGTGTTTCGATCCTCGAAGTGAAACTCGCTTTGGTTCTTCGTGAGGTGAGAGGCATCAATAAAGAAAGGTCAATGATAAGGTCAAGGTTAAAGTCAATGATGAGGTCACATCGTTATAAAACCTAGTAAATGTACGAGCTCGCTTGTCTGTATCCTCTAATTTAGTATTGAGCTCCATGCAGTGTTTCAATCCTCGAAGTGAAATTCGCTTTGGTTCTTCGTGAGGTGAGAGGCATCAATAAAGAAAGGTCAATGATAAGGTCAAGGTTAAAGTCAAGGATGAGGTCACATCGTTATAAAACCTAGTAAATGTACGAGCTCGCGTGTCTGTATCCTCTAATTCAGTATTGAGCTCCATGCAGTGTTTCAATATCCTGGAAGTATATTGGCGTGCCCCGCTTGTGCAGACGACAATAAAACTTAATATCTGACCAAAAGATAGCAATGTTTAGAAATATAATTTCCTTAATAAACAGTTATATTCATGTTCCTTGTTTGTAACAACTAACTACTACCCACCCCCTTCTCTTCCTTTTATTTGTCTTGATCCCACGCATAGCTGGGTGTAACCATCTTTTACTGCTATTTCCAGCTAGATCTGTGTTTTATTTTGAATAGGTGATTTTATCAAATGGAATCGTTTGGTCTTTTTTCCGTCACGTATTTTGGAATAGCAAGTTAGATTTAAAGCACTGTCATTTCCTCGTCGTTTGCATCTCGATATGGATTGCATTCCTTATGTATTAAGATACAGTAACAGAAAACGATAGGGAGAAATCTGCAAAGCGGTTTTAGGGAACATAAAAAATGCCCCCCCCCCCAAAAAAAAAATAACAAGAGGAACATAAGAAGAGAGTATTGAAATAAAAAGACAAACTAAACAAAGAGGACAAACTGGATCATCATTGTTGCCAAGGAAATAATAAGAACTAATTACACTACAAGCGAAAGAGATAATACATCATGGTAAACCTTTTGAAATATATCAAGACTTCCTATACTCCATACACCGGATACACCAAAAAGCTATGGCTATCCGCCATAAACAGGATTGTCCAAGTCACACTGACACAAGTTTAAAGGCTGGTATTTAGTAAATAGTCAATTTAATGTGTACTGGTATTGCAAAAGTTCTGAAAATATATTTATTTAACGTTAGCTACGTCAAACTTGAAATAAGTAAAGACGACTTGTGTCGTAAGACGTCTCCTTGTGTAAGACGTCTCCTTGTGTAAGACGTCTCCTTGTGTAAGATGTATGATGTAAGAAGTTTCCTGATTTAAAAGGCTACTAGTGTCGCAAGACTTCTTACGGTGTAAAACGTCTTATGGTGTAAGACGTCTTGTGAATCAACTATTCTCTTTAAGGTGTCCAGATCACTTGACTCGACCACACTTTCAATGCCCACCACCACCATAAACCAAAAGAGGTTAAAGGCAACAGCGAGTATAACAAAAAAAAAACGTTTCTTTGTTGATATTATAAGCCTAAATTCCAATAACTAGTCTTCGTAATTAATAATCATATGCATAACAAACACATGTAAGAAGGACCTTCTATATATGATCTTCCTGGTATAAACAGCATGAACATCTTAATTTAAGTATATATGGGCACTTACACCAATATATAAAACTCGTAAGTATGAACTTACTTATATATTAGTTAAATACGTGTCTCTGTCTGCATTTTCTTCCGTTGGCCAATAAAATCCTTCAGTGCAATCAAAAGTTGCTAACTCCAACTCAAATTTTTTTTTTGCTTAAAGAATTTTGCACACATACAAAGATGGGAAAACCTGGCAAACTGTTACTCTGCCTGACGGCCAATCTGTCAATCTTGTTTTGGGAGTTGAGAAGGTAAAAAAACAAACTAGGTTACCTGGTAACTGCATCTTCAGGTCTGCACACACACACATGTTGGTGGGTTTGTTTCCCGTTGGTCATTTCTCGTCCCCCATCCCACGTCTATCGCCATTGTCCAAACAATTCGTCACGATGGGGATATTTCTTTCTTTTTTTTTTGAAATATGAACCTTTTGTAGTTTAAATTTAAATTTCTATGTCAGAAAAAAAAAGTGAAGTTTGGAAATTATGATAATGGGACAGCCTCGTTTCCCCCGCTGACCCATAAAGTTATGGTTCAGCGGGGGAAGGGTGAGTGTAGAACACCCCTAGCTACCTACCCCTCCCCCAGGTATGTCATTGACTGAACGGCCTGTTTTGTAGATCTAGACTTCATAATAACACAAAGCCATGTCAGGAAAAAATAAACATCACTATAGACAGTTTTATAGCATCAGCTTACTTTAACATTACGATACACAGGCCAGAGACTAGAATAGTTTTAAAATTATTGAAACTTAACTTCAAAAACAAAAGATTTAGCTCAACGCATAGACATAAATAAATAAAGACTGGAAAAAGGAAATAACTTCATGTGACTTGAAATCATGTATATCTATTGTTGTCGGATTTCCGAATTCTGAAAAGTTGCGTGATCTGCAGTCTTAGAGATTAAACAAAACCATACTGCTCATAAATGCTGTATAATAAAGTACATAAAATTGCAAGTCACAAATTTTCGTTTCATAAAACTCTTTTATCGGCCAGTCTATATTTATTTATGTCTATGGCTCAATGTTACGTAACTTATTGTAGAAATTGAAACTATAAGAAAAGTGACATTGTTATGCAGTTCAATCAGTTTAATACATTGGGTCATATCAATAAGCCCTTGGTACCTACAAAGTTGTTTCCAAAAAAAAAGTGGTAGCTTTAGTTTCTTCTTGTTTTACCACAAAAATAATAAAGTATACACCCATAGTATTATTATTACTACTATTTCTATTATTATTATTATTATTATTTTAATAGAAATTAATTAATAAGGGAAGGGATTAATAGTATAAAGAGCTCAGAAAAACGACGTATTTTCACTCAACAAAAAACGTGCATGTATTCTAGAAATACTAGCAGCTAAAACTAGTCAAACATCTAGAAATACTAGCAGTTAAAACTAGTCAAACATCTAGAAATACTAGCAGCTAAAACTAGTCAAACATCTAGAAATACTAGCAGCTAAAACTAGTCAAACATCTAGAAATACTAACAGCTAAAACTAGTCAAACATCTAGAAATACTAGCAGCTCAAACTAGTTAAATATCTAGAAATACTAGCAGTTAAAACTAGTCAAACATCTAGAAATACTAGCAGCTAAAACTAGTCAAACATCTAGAAATACTAACAGCTAAAACTAGTCAAACATCTAGAAATTCTAGCAGCTAAAACTAGTCAAACATCTAGAAATACTAGCTTATCTTATCTTATATAATACAGACGTTACTTCAAAAAAGAAGATGATTACGTCCTACGCGTCATGCATTTAGTCATGCATATTAACCAATGACTTAAATTCTGCCAAGTCACTGGTTTTTCTGGCTAGCTCCATGCTCTAATAGCACTAGGGAAGAAGGAGTATTTGTACAAATTTGTCCTAGCATATGGGACAAGGAATGTGCCTTTATTTTTGTGTCTTTCAGAGTATTTTATTAAATTTTGTTTTTGTATTTGAAGATTATGGTTCAGTGTTTTATGTATAATTGCTACTTTACTTTTGAGTCTTCTGTCCTGAAGGCTTTCTAAATTTAGTGATTTTACTAATAGTGTTACCCTAGTCAAATGTGAATATTCGTTTGTTATGAATCTCACTGCTCTATTTTGTGTTTGTTCCAGTTTCTTAATGTTTTCTTGAGTTGAGGGGTCCCACACGGTGGATGCATATTCTATTATTGGCAGCTAAAACTAGTCAAACATCTAGAAATAGTAATAGCTAAAACTAGTCAAACATCTAGAAATAGTAAAAGCTAAAACTAATCAAACATCTAGAAATAGTAAAAGCTAAAACTAGTCAAACATCTAGAAATACTAGCAGCTAAAACTAGTCTAACATCTAGAAATACTAGCAGCTTAAACTAGTCAAACATCTAGAAATAGTAGAGGCTAAAACTAGTCAAACATCAAAAACTTTTTTTTTATATAAAAATTAGTTTGAAAGTGGATGGGCTCATTGATGTAACGCTTGAGCAAGTAAAAGAATACAGAAACATTTCTTGCGCCATCTGTTGTAAATTCATCGTTCATCTGGCACACTACAAAGGGAAACAATGACAATAATTTCAATATATTACAAGATGATGGGGTTTGAAGAGTATTTGTGATCACAATCAGTTACAAGAGAATTTTTTTAAAATCTCCTTTATACCTTTTTGACACAGACACAATTTCATTGCAACAACAGCTACATATTGGTCTCCCCTTACTTTCTTAAGCTCCCTTGAAAACTTTCAGATGCATTAATAGTAACTCGAGTGTCACGTGATCAACTAGGTCCTTCTTTTTTCTTCGTGTAGATCTAAGTGCTCGCACTTCGGGAAAATCTCGTTTAAGATAAAAACGTTAAGTCTTTTATGGACTTTCAAATTCCTTAAGCATTTCTCAGTGGTTTTCTTCGTGCGACACTCACAGGTCGACTTCTGTGTATGTCCCCCTCAAACACCCACACACACACACACACTCACATGTCGACTTCTGTGTATGTCCCCCTCAAACACCCACACACTCACATGTCGACTTCTGTGTATGTCCCCCTCAAACACCCACCCAACAGACACACACTCACATGTCGACTTCTGTGTATGTCCCCCTCAAACACCCACCCAACACACACACACTCACATGTCGACTTCTGTGTATGTCCCCCTCAAAAACCCACCCAACAGACACACACTCACATGTCGACTTCTGTGTATGTCCCCCTCAAACACCCACCCAACAGACACACACTCACATGTCGACTTCTGTGTATGTCGCCCTCAAACACCCACCCAACACACACACTCACATGTCGACTTCTGTGTATGTCCCCCTCAAACAACCCCCCAACACACACAAACTCACATGTCAACTTCTGTGTATGTCCCCCTAAAACAACCCCCCAACACACACACACTCACATGTCGACTTCTGTGTATGTCCCCCTAAAACAACCCCCAACACACACACACACTCACATGTCGACTTCTGTGTATGTCCCCCTCAAACAACCCCCCAACACACACACAAGCACCTCCTCCGTCCAGGACAAGAAAGAACAAAGTGATTGCGTACTTCTGCTTTCTGTCTTTTTTGGTTGGTACTAAAGTCAAGGGAGGTGCGGTGGCTGAGAGGTAAAGCGCTTGGCTTCTGAGCCGGTTTCGAATCCTGGGATTTTTAATTTCGGGATCTTTGGGCGCCTCTGAGTCCACCCAGCTCTAATGGGTATCTGACATTAGATATGGAAAAGTAAATACGGTTGGTCGTTGTGCTGGCCACATGACACCCTTGTTAACCGTAGGCCACAGAGTCAGATGATCTCTACACCATCTACCCTATAGACCACAAAGTCTGAAAGGGGAACTTTACTAGCTTTTACTAAGGTCAAGAAACGATTCACGCCTGAAATGTGAATAATAAACATGCACCCCTCGAGTCTGCTCATATTTGAGAAATAATATTTTGTAACTGCCTGACAAAAAAAAGCGATAGCAAAAGAAATTGTTTACAAAATAAAGTGTTTTTTTAAGTAGGTCTACACCTATGGTCTATATTACATTAACCTGTGCAATGAGCAGTACGTTTTTGATTTAATAAAAAGATAATCAATTTAATTTAGAAAAAAATTAATAACAAATCATCCCAATCTTTATTTTTAATAATGCAACAATAATTGTGAGACAAACAAATGTGGTCTAGATTTTGTTTTTCTTCAAGTAAAATGTTTGTTTGTAAACATGTTTTACATAATTTGGGTGGTCCTTCAGATTTTTAAAGATAATTGCATCCTTGCCCTAACCTCCCGCGGGACGACGGTGGAAGGCAGCGGGTAGGGTTCAAACTCGGGACCATCAAGACGACAGAACAACAGTCCAGGGCACATACCACACGACCATGGAGCCAAATATGTTACCTATTTCAAATTGTTTCGAGGATTCAATTTTAGAATGTAAGCCTGTAAATATGAAAAGAGATCATGTTTATTTTGATTCTAAGAAAATATTTTTACTTTTCAGTTCCGTGACTAGTTTGTGTACAGGTGAAGAACTTGTTTTATATAATTCTAAAAGTAAGAAGCACATGAGCGCAAAACTGTACAAGATCGGGTTGCAATTGCCTGTAGAACATGTTAGAGAGAGGACTTTTCTCAAAACTCATACATTTAAAAATTAAATTGGTTTAGTAGAGCACCAATAATGAATAAGTCACATCTTACGCCATATGACAGTCCCTCCATATGCGAATGTTGAAATGTCTCTCTTTCTTAAAACTATTTTCTCCCCACCACCCCTCCCCACACGCAGACGCACACACCTCATACTGTCAGTGTTTTTCAGCTTAGATGATGGAAAAGTTTTGTCAGCCCTTCGTCACATGAGATCTGCTGCCTTAGACTTGGAGTTAGGAATGGGGGGGGGGGGGTCTCATGCTTTCCACTGTTGGAGATCAAGTTCTCTGACTTCATGACTCATATTCATTTGTTGGGCCACACCATTTCTCGCAACATGTTTCAATTTAATTAGCGAACAGACCAATTAATTGTTGCTATATATGCATGACAGGAGGCGCGGTGGCTGAGCGGTAAAGGCTTGACTTCCGAACCGGGGTCGGGGTTCGAATCCTGATGAAGACTGGCATTTTTAATTTCGGGATCTTTGGGCGCCTCTGAGTCCACCCAGCTCTAATGGGTACCTGACATTAGTTTGGGAAAAAGTAAAGGCGGTTGGTCGTTGTGCTGGCCACATGACACCCTCGTTAACCGTAGGCCACAGGATCAGATGACCTTTACATCATCGGCCCTATAGACCACAAAGTCTGAAAGGGGAACTTTACTACTTTACTTACTATATATGCATGACGCGTAGGACGTAATCATCTTCTTTTTTGAAGTAACATCTGCATTATATAAGATAAGATAAATAAATTATAATATTACATAGGCCTTACATGTTATTTCAGCGTAGATATGAATTATTGAGTTCGTTTATATCATTAAGTTTTCATCCCCTATCTTAAGCTACTATGCTCGGCCATCAACCATTGGAAATGGATATAATGACCTCAGAGTAACATTGCCATTACGCTGCTACAGGCTTGGAAAGTTATTTCAAAATGGCGTCTCTATGCATTTTATTTTATTTTAATTTTATTAGGTTCTTTTTTTTTTTTCAAATCTATAGAGATAACAATGAAGAAACCTGACACAAATTTAAAATGCAAGCCTGACAGTTATAGAGTGGTTGTGCTAGGTGGATGCTATCAGATAACAGACAAAAATATCAGCCACTGAGATAAAAAAAAAAAATCGTGACTTGATAGTCTTCAAAAATCTAGTGTACAGCTCATCGTAGTATTACTGAGCTTGTGCAAGTTTTCCATTGGCACAACCGACAATAGAATGTTTTATCTGAGATAATGGGGGGGGGGGTTCATTTCCCGTCATCCCCCACACCCACAGTTGTACAAAGTATGTCGTATCCCTTTAGCTAGCCATGTCATTTAAATATTTGAATTACACTGCCTCAAAGGAACACAATTTCGTCAGTCCGTACAGGCTTCACTCCCCTGTTCTCAGTCATACTGGATAAATAAAACAAATGATATATGCTTCAATGTTGGCATGGTGGCTGAGAGGTAAAGCGCTTAGCTTCCGAACGGAGGGGGGGGGGGGTTCGAACCTTGAATTGCGGGATTTTAAAACGGACTTGAGTTCAGCCAACTCTATTGTGTATATGAAATTAGTTGGAGAAAGTAAAAGCGGTGTGTCGTTGCGCTAGCCACATAACACCATTGTTAACCGTTAACCATGGAAACATCATCAGGGAACTATGGAAACATCGTCATGGAACTATGGAAACATCATCATGGAACTATGGAAACATCGTCATGGAACTATGGAAACACCATCATGGAACTATGGAAACATCGTCATGGAACTATGGAAATATCATCTTCTGCCTCTAGACCGCAAGGTCTGAAATGGGCACTTTACTATATATGCTTCAAGTTTTATGTACAGCTTATAAGATACAACTATTTAAATGTTTTCTTCTTTTTTAAGCCAGGGTAAAGTTTGACGTCACGTTAGTAATTATACATATGAATTTGTAGCGTTGACCTTCAAAGTTCCACTGACTCACTTTCAAAACGAAAGTGCCACTAAATCTTAGTTCAAAAGGTCAATAAGACTCTTTGTTAATATAAAACTAACAGAAAAAAAGTTTTCTTTGACCCTAATCCAGGAATACACTTCCTCCGAATCCTTGTTATACACACATATCAAATAACATGTATTTAAGCCTGAATTTAACAACATGTTTGCGTCTTGATCAGCGCCCGTGACTTCGTTACCTTCTGAAATATCAAGCGCTCCCCAAGTCATGGTCCAGGTCCAGGGACATACATCCGCCAGGAATTCGCCAATCCCCGTCCAAGTGGAATAATTATTTTCTATGACTACTGTTCAAACTGAAGGGAAATTAAAGGAAGTTGTAGACAGGAGTGAAACACAGCCAACTGTTCCCTTTATCCAAATGTTTGAGAAGCACTGAGTCCAGTTCCCTTGGCAAACAAACAAACGAAGCAAATAAATGAGATATGAGTCAAATGGACAAGAGAGGAGGGTGGACCAGAAATAGAGTATGAAATTCGTTAATGTTGTTTACAACCGTCTAAAAGAAACAAGAAAAATACAAAGCAATTGATTGGTGGCGGAAGAGTAGTTCGTCCAATCTACTGTCTCTCTGATGACCACAGGAATGCGTCTATTAATGCGCGCGATGAGGCATCAAGAGTCACAAAAAGATGTTCATTTCTGA
Organism: Biomphalaria sudanica; assembly: GCA_036873155.1. Taxonomy (NCBI): domain Eukaryota; kingdom Metazoa; phylum Mollusca; class Gastropoda; family Planorbidae; genus Biomphalaria; species Biomphalaria sudanica. Next base: position 47,130 of record JAZGLO010000896.1, read on the forward strand.
AACTAGACCAATCGTACGATTCGTTTAGTTGATACGGGGGGGGGGGGTCCAGGGCAATGCTTCTAAGCCTCACCGTACCGTTCGGCTGGAAACGGTCGTTAGAGAAGACATATTACAAGCGGAGAGTAAGTTCCCCTTTCAGACCTTGTCGTCTATAGGGCAGATGATGTAAAGGTCATCTGATTCTGGGGCCTACGGTTAACGAGGGTGTCATGTGGCCAGCTCAGCGACCAACCGCCTTTACTTTTCCAAACTAATGTCAGGTACTCATTAGAGCTGGGTGGACTCAGAGGCACCCAAATAGCCCGAAATAAAAAATCCCAGGATTCGAACCCGAACCCCCAGTTCAGAAGCCAAACGCTTTACCGCTCAGCCACCGCGCCTCCACAAGCGGATACGTTTAGAAATTCGATCCTGTAGTGCTAAAAAATAAAGGCCCAAAAATAAGTATATATTTTTTAAAATGCATCGATATTTCTTTTTTTTTTTTTTTAAACATTTACGAAAATCTCTAATGCAAATGACATATCTTAAAGTATACAATAAGTGACAATAAGTGTGACTCATAAGAGGAGAATGCTGGATGGTGACTCTCAGCAATAATGTAAAAGATAAAAGAACTACTGTGTAAAAGCCGTTGGTCTGTCTGTCTCTAACGTAATCCTTTCAATGCTGACATGAAACATACGCAAGCAGTCGCACAGGTTTCGGGTGTTCCAATAGAATACATACAAAAGAGGGTAAAGTTTTTTTTATACCTTAGAAGACAACAACAAAAAATCCCCAAGATTCTAACACATTTAGAAAGACGTTTACACGTTTTTGTTTTGTATTCAGGTCAAAGTTTTGTGGGTACTTTTTTAAACTATGAATTGAATAAATATAAATATATCGTCGAAATATGCACACAAATCTAATAGAGACCTCGGCTTCAACTACACAAGAAAGAGGTTCAACACGTAGAAATGAATGATAGTCTGATAGCCATCCGGTAGAACCTCTATTGAGTTGGCCGATCATATGTATGCTTAGATTAGAAAATCTCTATTGCAAATTCAACTGTGCAACAGAACTTATGGTCTTTCGAAAGTTTGTTTGTTTTTTAAATACTAAGTATGCACTTTCATAAAAACTATTAGTTCAAAGTATTAAAAAAAAAGGCTAAAATTGCAAATCTCTTAAAGTCTAAACTTTCAGGATACTTATAATTATGGCCATCCAAAATTGATTAAAGAAATACTGGGTCAACGAGTGAGAAAATGTGTCGTCAATAATTAAGAAATGTTAAGGTTAGCGTTAGGCTCTGGTACAGACCAAATGAAGTATGAAGTAATTTGAATGAAAAAGTTGACAGGCTTACATGAGTTGGACCTAGGGACGAATATTCTGCCCTCCTTCTGTTTCGATATCATATGAATTTGTAAGCAAACACATTTCTAGTCATTTGCAAAAAAAAAAAGAAAAGATATATATAGAACTATATGAAGTGGCTCATTACAAAGTCAATCTTAACATACAAACACACACATATATATCAATCACTCGTGCAGACGACCAAGTGAGGGTTGCTGATTGCATTGTAAAATAAATATCAAGTTAGTAACCAGTGCCATCTCTACCCACAAGTCGCTTAGGCCCTTTGAAATACAGGCACAAGAAAACATTATTTGAACCACATTGGGCACCAGAGGGCCATAGATAGTGTGACTTACCAGGACTCTCATGGTTAAACACGTGTATGCATGTATTTGTTAATTTAATAAAGTTAAAAATAATGTTCAGTATTGTGCTAAATTTAAATGCATGCACACACAGATTCGAAAGCACGCACAAAGTCGAAACTTGAAAACTGCCCTGATTAATTTTATTTTAGGTGCTCAAAACGAGTGTGTTACTACAAAAGAAATTCAGTTCAGATTCGAATTCAATGTTCCAAATCACGGGTTTTGATGATGCAATATCGTCAAATGGGTGTGCAAAAGTGGGTTCAGTCAATATTTACATAACAATATAACAATCTCTAAGTCTTTCAATGTGTATTGCCCTTGCTTCCCTTTACCCAAAACACATACACACAAAAAAGCAAAAAATTAAAGGAATATTTATTTGGCATATGCACGTTCAACAACGTCAGAATGGAGGAGCCGTCACTACTAACTGATGTGCCATACTGCTAACTGATGTTCCATACTGCTAACTGATGTTCCATACTGTTAACTGGTGTGGCCTACTGCTAACTGGAGTTCCATACAAGTTGTTATTCCCACACAAAAGTGCGGTTGTCTTCCCCATGATTGAGTGCATTCATTGAGATGAATTGAACCTTCAAGTCCATGAATGGTCATGGACCCAAGGCGGTCTACGATTAACAGGAATAAATGTTTTAGGTGTTTGTGGATATGCCGCGACTGTCAAATCACGTGACACAACTTATGGATCGAACTTTTTTTTATTCCTCCGCGCCACGTCTCACTGACCAACTCAATCACAGCCAAGGGTTTGTTTGTTTGTTTTGTTGTTGTTTTTTACCAGGTAGGTCTTGGAAAAACAACAACTTATTTATAGAGGATGTAAGTGAACAGTTAAGTGCTCATACAATGGCGGGGGCTCATGAATGTCAATACTGAAGACTGTTGTTAAAATGTAATGTATTTAAATCTAGATCGTAGATTGCACACATTATTATTGGGAGTAAACAGGAATTCCAACATTTATCTGTGAATATAGACAATATATTTTTTAGCCGAGTCCAAACCAATATCACAATCTCAAATCATGTCATTCTTAAAATGAAATGAAATTACGAACCATAAATATCAAGAAAATTATCAATAAACTAAAAAAAAAACATGTCACGACCTCATTCACATATTCTATTCAGACTTTCAACACTGAATGTAGTCCCCACAACATTAAGCAACTAGAATCCACTAACCGCCATGGTTCAAATATGCAGAGAGCAAACATTTTGTATAGCCTACAACTATGTTTCTTTAAATAAAAGCGTTTCAAACAAACATTCTCTTCCTCTAAAGAGTCAATAACTTTTAAACGTTGAACGTTCCTTACTAATAATGAAAAAGAAAAAAAAAATGTATTGACGTAATGTTTACAGGCAGCAGAATATCAAATGTATACCCACTACAGCAAATAGTTTGTTTGTTTGTTTGGTAATCTCTTTAAATTCTGTATAAGACTTCATCTCTTCGTGCCTTATGATATAGGACTTTGGATGCTTGATGAACCGAGGATTTGAATGCTTGGGAAAATGGTGATTAGGAAACTTTGTTGATTTATGGATTGGGTTGCGTAATGAACAGGGGGATTGGGGTATTTAGGGAACAGGAAGAAATGAAACCATTCAAAGGACGAGAGTTCAAACCTGTGCTTAGTACCACGCCTCTTTACTTAGCGTTCACATAGGTAAAAGCTGCTGTTTGTAGCGCCACTGATCATATTGCCCAAATCCTTTCCACTTCTGTTTCGAACCCTGACACTCGGCAATCACGTCAGCCTCGACCATCCAGCACAGCAAAACACAGAGGGGGAGAAAGACAATTGTTTGCGTGCCTGTCTTTCATTAGTCGTGATTGTGGTACGTCGTTATCAGTCACACTAACACACACACACACACACACACATAATAACAGTGACGTACTCGTTATGTAAGTATAACACACACACACACACACACATAATAACAGTGACGTACTCGTTATGTAAGTATACCACACACACACACACACACACATAATAACAGTGACGTACTCGTTATGTAAGTATACCACACACACACACACACATAATAACAGTGACGTACTCGTTATGTAAGTATAACACACACACTGGCACTGAACGACGGACGCACCTCTCACTTAAGACCACTGAGTCACTTAAGACCACAGAGTCACTTAAGACCACAGAGTCACTTAAGACCACAGAGTCACTTAAGACCACTAAGTCACTTAAGACGACTGAGTCACTTAAGACGACTGAGTCACTTAAGACCACTGAGTCACTTAAGACCACAGAGTCACTTAAGACCACAGAGTCACTTAAGACCACTAAGTCACTTAAGACGACTGAGTCACTTATGACGACTGAGTCACTTAAGACCACTGAGTCACTTAAGACCACAGAGTCACTTAAGACCACTAAGTCACTTAAGACCACTAAGTCACTTAAGACGACTGAGTCACTTAAGACGACTGAGTCACTTAAGACCACTGAGTCACTTAAGACGACTGAGTCACTTAAGACCACTAAGTCACTTAAGACCACTGAGTCACTTAAGACGACTGAGTCACTTAAGACCACAGAGTCACTTAAGACCACTGAGTCACTTAAGACCACAGAGTCACTTAAGACCACTGAGTCACTTAAGACCACTGAGTCACTTAAGACCACAGAGTCACTTAAGACCACAGAGTCACTTAAGACCACAGAGTCACTTAAGACCACTAAGTCACTTAAGACGACTGAGTCACTTAAGACGACTGAGTCACTTAAGACCACTGAGTCACTTAAGACCACAGAGTCACTTAAGACCACAGAGTCACTTAAGACCACTAAGTCACTTAAGACGACTGAGTCACTTAAGACGACTGAGTCACTTAAGACCACTGAGTCACTTAAGACGACTGAGTTACTTAAGACCACTAAGTCACTTAAGACGACTGAGTTACTTAAGACCACTGAGTCACTTAAGACCACAGAGTCCCTTAAGTTTTAGAAGATCAAAATTGATTACAGCCATTTAGATTATTCTTTCACCAGTCCCTTTTTTAAAACAAAATCCTAAGTGACATGTAAATGCAATATATAAATAATGCTTTAGTTGATTACGTATGTACTTCAAACAATACTCTTCTGAACAATAGGCCGAAGGCCGAGCAACAAACCTATCCACTTGTACTGCTTACAAGCAAAGTGCAGTGGTTGACAACGGAAAATACATTAAAGATAAAAACCTGTTCAACCTTCCCCATTTCTGTTATCTAAAATATACAGAGATCTAGAGTTCCATTAAAATAATGGTATTACTACTTCTAGACTCTGAGATACTAACGCTAGCTAGAATACAGAATACTTTCTGCCGGGCTCAGTTGAACAACTTTTTTATCAACGGATCACTTGAAAACAAATAGGTCACTTAGTGAATCCAAATATAAAACTCTCAGACTTTGGACATGCACATTTAAATGTAATGGAGTCCTTGCTTTTAGCAGTCGTCACTACCTCTTAGCCAGAAGTGTAAGAAAGATAATATGGCCGTTATATAACAAGTTCGACGAACTAGGTTGACCAAAAATAAATCACGATTCAATACGGGCTGATAACTGTATTTGTCTACATGAAGAATGTACTACTGAGATTAAAGAGAAGTTGGTTCTCCTCGCCAGATAACTTGACGTTCGTTGATTCTTCTCTCTTATATTAGTTTGTCGCTTCAGAATTAGCATGTTTAGTCACAGCAGATTCTGACCCGATTTCAAAAAGAAACCAACACCAGTAGTTCATCTGGGCGCATCGAATGTCTTTAAAGGCAGAAGGAACAATGTTTCTTTGAAACACAGATATTAAAATCAGCGGGCCATTTTCGGCCTTAGAAGTGGTGTCATCCGGTCCCTCGACCTTCTGACCACAGTGGACAATACAGCCCAAAGGCTCAATTTCACTGGACTCAAGCGATTTTTGCTATAGTCGTCATACAAAAAGTATGAGCTAGAAGACAAGATGTGTATCTAAAAGACTTGATTTGTATCTAGAGGTATTTAGAAGACAAGATGTGTATCTAAAAGAATTGATTTGTATCTAGAAGTATTTAGAAGACATGATGTGTATCTAACAGACTTGATTTGTATCTAGAGGTATTTAGAAGACAAGATGTGTATCTAAAAGACTTGATTTGTATCTAGAGGTATTTAGAAGACAAGATGTGTATCTAAAAGACTTGATTTGTATCTAGAGGTATTTAGAAGACAAGATGTGTATCTAGAAGACTTGATTTGTATCTAGAGGTATTTAGAAGACAAGATGTGTATCTAGAAGACAAAATATTGTATCTATAGTTTTTAGAGGGCAAGAAGTGTATATAGAAGGATAAATGTGTATCCACTAAGCTAGATGTGTATCTAGAAAGCTAGATGTGTATCTAGAAAGCTAGATGTGTATCTAGAAAGCTAGATGCGTATCTAGAAAGCTAGATGTGTATCTAGAAAGTTAAATGTGTATCTAGAAAACTAGATGTGTATTTAGAAAGCTAGATGTGTATCTAGAAAGCTAGATGTTTATCTAGAAAGCTAGATGCGTATCTAGAAAGCTAGATGTGTATCTAGAAAGCTAAATGTGTATCTAGAAAGCTAAATGTAATCTAGAAAGCTAGATGTTTATCTAGAAAGCTAGATGCGTATCTAGAAAGCTAGATGTGTATCTAGAAAGCTAAATGTGTATCTAGAAAGCTAGATGTTTATCTAGAAAGCTAGATGCGTATCTAGAAAGCTAGATGCGTATCTAGAAAGCTAGATGTGTATCTAGAAAGCTAGATGTGTTTCTTTCTTTGTTTGTAAGGAGGGAGGATGAAGTCATCAAATGTATATTAAAGTCTAATTAATGTCTAGCTCATAACTACAGCTTTTTAAAACTCAATGAATTCGGATGGAGATGTTTTTTAGGCCCTACCCTCTCCATGCCGCTACGCCCCTGTTACTACAAACGAATGCTTACAGGTTTTCATCACAATACAAATAGCTACCCTTCATGACCTAATTGGGGAAACAGGATGTGTGTACAATGCAATATAATCTATCATCTGACAGCCTTTTATACTTCAGAATAGTTTTGTATGAATTCGCTATTAGGTCATGTATCGATTAAACAATGGTGCATGGTGTTGATAGGCAACATTTCCATATTGCATTATCTACAATTAGCCAAATACTAGATCTAATAGCTGTCCAATTACTCAACCAATACTGACAATGATCCACAATCACCTTGCCTCTCCCCCCCCCCCAACATTTTTTCCAATTATATTTGGCGGGAAATGAAGTCTGAAAGTTGACCAAACACGTCCGTTTACAGAGAGAAAGGCGGGAGAACAATGTTGTTGTTGTCCAGTATCCAAATTTGACCAGCAGATTGCCATGTAACGTCCCCAGTGCTTGCCTAACGACAGCTGCACGTTCCCTTTCAGTTTAAATACCAGATCTAGGGTTTTTTAAACTGCCTTTTATTAGTAAGTGATGCCACTTTTCCCCAACCTAAAACCCACAAAGCTATATTCTCCACAAGTACTTTCTGGAACCTGAACAAAATGTATATATTAATATGAGATAAAATTGTAACTGCCTATTCTATAGCTGCCCGTCGTGTCCAATCAGATCCCGGATCGCCCACAAATGATACCGGCACTGACCTCGACGTGAACCTAGTGATTAACGATAAGCTGGTCCAGTCCTGGTTAATTAAAACAGCCTACAGTGCTAAGCAGTCGACAACAAATTAACGGAAACCCACCCTCCTTTAACACCCCCTGGTTGCTGTCCTAAGATAATGTCATTGTTCTTGTTTATCCCCCTCCAACAGACTCACCTCACGAAATGCAAGGGCGGCTCCTGAAGATAAATTGAGGGCGTTCAAAGTAAACGAGGAAACGTACAAACCTCGCATTGTTATTTAATATTCGGGCTCGAAGACTAGCCTTATATATAGGGCCTGTATTTATTTATTTATTTTCACTGTGAAGAGTTATCTCCCCTTCCCCGTGTTTCTATGCCACCGATGGTGTACTGTGGAGAGACGAAAGCTGAGCTGGTTCCGGCATATTGTAAGACACGACTCGCTCTCAAAAAATCATCTTTACAGTGGAGGAAGGGGACAATTTAGGGTCATCCGCTGGACCACGTGAAAGTAAGAACCTCTCTCTCTCTCTCTCTCTCTCTCGATATTCTAAGCACAGTTGCTGACCAGGAAGAGGGGAGGGATTTTGTTACGGAGACCCTCCTCACAGCCTCCAACGACGAAGTAAGTCAAGGGATTAAGAATGATGACTATGTTGATTTTGATGGTAAATGAGCTCAAAGATTGAGAAGACAGTTTTGCTCTGGTGTTTCCGTGTTTATTTATATTGCTATTCGGAGATTTTCATCAAATAGGCAAAAAGACGCGGAATGGTGGAACTACTAGTTCAATGAAACTGCACGAACAATCATAGCATCTTCCATTCGCGGGAAGCGGGTCCACTTCAACAAAACATTGTCTAATAAATATCTAGATCTAGATATAAGTCGACAACTAAACATACTTTAATAAATATCTAGATCTCTAGATATAAGTCGACGTCGGTTAAGTTTAGCTATTATTCAACAGTTTACTAGATCTATATTTAGAGCCAATCTATTGATCCTGGACCATGGCCACATGTGGTGATGACCTCTCGACCGTACTCTGTATATTTAATCTTATATTTACTAATGTTATGGCATGACTCATAGCACACGTATTAAGTGACCTAAACACACACACGCGCGTGCGCGCACTGCTCCACATAGATCTAGCCAATAAACTTGTCACTCAAAAGCATGTGAACAGTGGCGTAGCTATGGATTTAGGGGTCCCAGCATTTTGACATTCAACATCATGAAATGAGATAGTGGAGTAATATTTAATGTAAAAAACTTATTTCTGACACTAATTATGGGGCCCCCCTCAAATGGGGGCATTGGGGTGAACCCCCCTCCTCCCACCCTAGCTACGCCACTGCATGTGAAATGTGTTAAATTGTTCTGTACGTGAAAAGTCGTATTCTCTTGTTGCAGACGACACAAGGTCAACATAATCTGTCTTTTGTCAATAAGTAATTCTATAGATTTCTAAACAAAATTATACAAACTATTGTTCTTCATAAACAATTGCACATGATCTTACCTTGTTTCGTGTTAGAATCCCACCTGTTGAAAGACCATCACAGGTCAGGCCTTGATCGTGACGGTCACTTCAGCCAGGTAATAATAACACGGTATGCTTGTACTCCCCGCGGGCTGTGCTCAATGTCTAGATTATATGATCCCAAATTTTGTTTCGGTAAGAAATAATATCCAAAAACTTGGCTCTGAACATTGACTACGCACTTTTCAAAAGGAAATGTGTCGTCTGCTAGAAACGTCCCGCCGTGATTGATTCGTAATGTGGCGCTTGCGAGAACAGAATATGGAAATAATTAGAGAAATACACAGGTGTTGGTAGTTTGGTAAACAACCGTTCGCGACACACATACACACGCACGCACAGATATTCACTGCGCGCAGTGTCCCTTCTCGTCGTCTGCTGGTCCAGCCGTCTGATTTCGGTCCGCTCAGCATCAGGCGTGAAGGATTGTTTCAGTAGAGGCTTGTTCTATCTATACCAACAATGAATGACAACGCCTCCCTCTTTTTCAATACTTCTCGTGATTTTTTTCTTTATCCTTTGATATTTTTTATCTGCGCTTAAACAATTGAAATGAATGTTATCTACTTTATTATAAATACCTTCTTAGGTTTATACTGATACGACAGCAAAGGGTTAATATTTTTACAATGGCAAATCTGAAATTTCGGATAAGGTTAAAGGACGTATAGACCTAATAGATCTACAGCAGTGTTTCTCAAACTTTGTCCTTATCGGAACACTTTACACATTCTGAGTATTTTGCATTTTTTTAAAGAGAGATTAATTCACATGATGGCCTACTAGTTTATTATTTCAATAGTTTGTGGAACACCTATTCAAACCTTGTGGAACACTAGTTTTTGGCGGAACATAGTTTGGGAAAATCTAGAGTTAGAAAAAGAATTTTTTTTTGTATCAATTAAATTCAATCCCATTCTAATGTGTTTGTTATTAATTTGTTATGACTTCAGCAGGAGTAGTTTCACTATACATGCGCCCCATTTTTTACAAAGCTTATATCAGCTCACTCTGTCTGTCTGTCTGTCTGGTCAAAAGTTTGCACACGTTATCTCTCCCACACCCAATCTCGGATCAAGTTGAGATTTTGCACAATTATTTCAAGCACCTGACAAAACAAGAATCAATTTAAAAATTAAACATTTGTTAATTATATATTGGTAATTATTTTGTTTGGTATCGAACAAAGGAAAGAAATCGTATTTGACAGATGTAGTGGTAAAAGTTAAATTAGACCCCTTGAGTAAGCTTGAGCCCTGAGTCAGATTTCAAGTCGTACAACTTTTACTGCTTTAAAATTTTTTTTTTTCAAAAACCTAATGTGCTATTCTTACTGACTTAGACCCTCCGCGCCGTTCGGCGCATTAGCCGTCAAGCTGTTTCCACAAAAATCTGTCACCGGTAATGTCTGAAGCCTCTCGAAGGACCATTGACTGGTTAGGAATTGTTTCTTGGAATAATCCACAATATATGAATTTTAAATCCAATATTAACGCTCGTGTTTGTTTATTTTCCAATAAATGTTGCTATTATTGTTCTGATTGATGTATGACAAAATCTTAAGATTACTGACATTTGTTGAGCTTTACTACAGTTACTAGTGCATTTGCACTCACACACAAAATATTTTTACTCTGCTTCTTTATCCTACAAATCATTGTATTGTAGCAGTGTAACTGTTTTTGACATTTCTGTGGTCAATTATTTTGAATAGAAGTTGAAATAGTGGATTTTTGTGTTTGAAGTTGTTTTTTATTCTGTACTACCGGATGCACGTCTTTTAAGAAATTGATAAACCTTCAAGGCGAGAGGCCCTTAAAACCGCGAGGGATGGGCGAATGCCCACGTCGCCTACGCCTTGCGCCGCCATTGTCCGACTGAATCTCAGGTATTCATTAAGATAAGCCCGTTTACTTCGTGTTTTATCCCACTAGAAATGCTAGACATCTAGGCTCGACCCAAAGTGGGTACAGAAATGAGGTAATTTGGCTTTTGTCTTTTCAAGAGGCGAATTTCATGGAATTCTTTTGAAAAGAAAAGATCTATTACGCTATCAAGGCTCGTCTAAGAGAAGCCTAAGAGTTTAACGAGGGTACTATTTAATACAATGGGTACAGCAGGGATCTATGCACTTGATCAATGAGATCACCACAAAGAGTCTCTCTCTCTAGTGCTGCTCTGTTGACGTGTTGATGGTTGCGGTGGTTGGTTGATAAATCTTATAGTTGAGTGTAGATGTTATAGGCGAGCTCAATAATAACAACTTCCAACAGAACAAGAAACAATATATATATATATATATTGAAGAAAGCCAGCTATTAACTTAACAACAGTTTATTACAGAATAAGGGCACAATCCACCGTGTGTAAGACTGTCCACGTCGTCTCTATACTACAAGTCGGTCTCCTTCGTCGTCGTCCGTATCTTAATCCTGTCTAATCTATTGGATGTACTGCCGCGTCACTTAGGAAATACCCGATTAAATCCCAACTTCTATGCGTCTTGCTATTCTGTCATTACAGACGCAATACCAGTCGTCATAGAAGTCCTTAACATTGGCCTGCAACGTCACCTGTGGGCAGTGGAGACCATTAGCTCGTTGCCACGTCAAATTGGTCTACATTGCCCACAGGTTCCGACGTCGCAGGTCAGTGTTCAGGCCTTCTAAGACGAATGGTCTGGTTGATGCCTTTCTGGCTCAACTCTTGATGCCAATCTTGCCGATAGTGTGATATCATTCGTATTTGTCAATTAAAATTTTAAAACGGACTGAAAAAAGCAACATCTTAAATCTAAAACAAATTGGTATTTAACACTAATTGACGTTACATTTGGATCAGAATGTTCAATGAGACTATGAATGTTTTAAAAAAATTCACTGTCTTTGAAAATCTCTGCTAATATAAACCAATGACATTTACCCTTTGACTGTAGTTATTTTCATTAGTTTGCAATGTACTGGTATATATTTATATTATTTTTTAAAAATTATAAACTAAGTGGTCAGTAAATTTTTTATATTATAAAAAAAATATAAACTAAGTGGTCAGTAAATTGTTGCACTTATACAAGATCAAAAAGTGTTTCCACCCTTCCCCCACATACCATGCAGGCTCACAATTGATTGTATGCAAGTCTCCACCTATGAATGCAGATTGTTCTAGATTTCATGACCTCATTTGTCACACCCTTCTCGGCGATTCTATTACTTAGGTGTATATTTAGATTTGATGGTAGGCCTGGGCCCCAGATAATATTGTCTCCTGCGTTACGTATGCCTGTCACACACATCACTTTATCGCCCCGCTCCCCCCCCCCAATCCCGCTATGTGTACATCTAGACGCCATGACTGGGACACGATGGTTCTCATGTACTAGACGCCATGACTGGGACACGATGGTTCTCATGTAGTAGACGCCATGACTGGGACACGATGGTTCTCATGTAGTAGACGCCATGACTGGGACACGATGGTTCTCGTGTAGTAGATGCCATGATTGGGACACGATGGTCCTCATGTACTAGACGCCATGACTGGGACACGATGGTTCTCATGTACTAGACGCCATGACTGGGACACGATGGTTCTCATGTACTAGACGCCATGACTGGGACACGATGGTTCTCATGTACTAGACGCCATGACTGGGACACGATGGTTCTCATGTACTAGACGCCATGACTGGGACATGATGGTTCTCATGTACTAGACGCCATGACTGTGACACGATGGTTCTCATGTAGGTGTTAAGTCTCCGTAACTTTGGTACAACGTCAACAACAAACTACAAAAAAAAAAAAAAAAAAGACACAAAGTGTTGCCTTGGTGACAAATGGATTAGGAAGAGAGGAAGTTGAACATTATTCTAGGTGGACACTGAATTGTAGCAGACGTGAAGTAACGGAGTGCAGCTACTAGGGACAAATCGAGAAAGTACTAGATCTCAAACTGAGTGGGGACTTTTTTAGTAAACAAAAAAATCAATTCAACTGCCTCCAAAGACAACACATACTTACTGTTGCTTTTAAAAATAGTTGAATGGCTTTGAAATAATATCTAAACATTATTTTAAAATTTTAAACAAAATATATTTTAAAAATCCCCAAGTTTAGAACTACTGGCAGAGAATGTCAAGTATGTTATAAAGATTAACTCAAGGGAAACTATCCTGAAATTTATAACCTTCATTTTTAAAGGAAAAAACAAAAGATTCTTCATTCTTTGGCATGCTCAAGTTGGTTTGTTAACACGTTACATGAAACAGTTTTTTTTTTCTTCCAAATTGAACAGTGGAAATAAATAATAAATTTCAATGACCGAATTCAACAAAAGTATTTTAAGACACAAGGCTAAAAATAGTCGCAATTGTTTAAAAACGGGTTTAGTTTTGCAATACATATAGAAAACATTTAGGTCTACTATACCTACAGATTTCCTTTATAGTTTTTGCATTTTCAGCACTTCTGTACAATGTTTCCCGCAATCTACAGCCATTAATTGGTATCAAATGTAATAATGTTTTATACAGGTCTATGCAGGGACGGACTGGATATCAAAATCGGCCCGGGCATTACCATATAAACCGGCCCACAAATGGCATGTCATATATTTTCGGTTGGGGGGGGGGGATTTTTACCCCACTCCGCTATTTATATATATATATACATATATATTAGTGTGTGTGTGTATATATGTAATTAATCTTCATTACATTCTGATCTTTCATTCTTTCAAACATTTTTTATACCCTAGAATACTCTCTTCCTATAAGTAGTGCAAAGACAGTACACAGCGCCAAAGGGCAGCTAGCGAGTCCGGGGGAGCGCTGGAACCAAGCATTATTTCCGTTATGTTAAGCTTTAAAAAATGCATATTCTGAGGTATCTACTGTGCAATTAGCTTGCTAATCTTCCGCTAAAAAAAATTCAAAAACCAAATTTGCTATTCAATGTAGTCCAGTGACTGGTAGAAAATGGTAAAATGCTTTAGTTTTTGTATTGGAGGGGGAAGGGAAACAACAAAACCACTTTTGGCTACGCTCATGAAGTTTGAAAACTGTAGTTTGCTTACGTTGGCTGCACTGGGGCAGTAAGTAAAGTTTCCCTTTCAGACAATGAGGTCTGAGGCAAGTGTTGGTTTGAAGACCCTTCCCTCCCGGCTACGCCCATGTGTTATATTATAGTTGTAAGCCTAATTCTCTTCAAAATAGATAAAGTTTGATAACGCATCGAAAACTGAATATATGCATTCGTAGGATTACATAATGTATTCTATTTATACATGTATGTAGTCTGAAAACTATAGACAAAACAATAGCAGCCTTAATGAGTTTGAAGCTTTTTGGTATTACTTATAGATTACAGACGTTTCTTCAAAAAATATTACGTAAATATTTTACGTCTTACGCATTTCATGTGTCAATCTAGTCATGCATGTTGATCTGTAACTTAAAATATGCTAAATCATTGGTTTTCCTGTCTGACTCAGGCAGCCCATTCCATTAAAAGATAAGAGAAAGCAGAACGGTTAGAGAGACACTTACTTAATGTGAAAAGCTCTTGCTTCCTCCTAGTACATTCTCAAAAGCGCGATTTATATATTAATATACCTTGAACCATTATTTAAAATATAAATCTCCTTTCATTAAATATCGGATGTGACAGCGCTATATACATTATTGTAATGATTTTCATCATTAATGACATCATACTAAGCATAAGTTTTCCATTAATTATAATAGTACCTATAAAAATAGATTTAGATCTAGATTTATTTTTTAATTAAATTTTTTTTTTGTAAGACTTAAGTGTAGTATTTTTAGATCTATGTTATTAAAAATAAACACAAAGAAACTTGCTATTTTTTTCAAATCGCAGAAAGTAGAACTTTATACCCATATTGAGCTGTGCATAAGTTGGGTGGTTTGCAGTTTCGCGGCTGTGTGTATGTGTTAAAGATAATTTCTATTTAGCATTGTTAAAGAGCTAATTGTCGCGCCTATCTTTTTTTTTCCTGCGTTATATAATTGTTTTCTAACTTAACGTCTATCATCCCTCTTTTTGTTTAAATTTCATTGGAACCATTAAAAGACGGAGGAGGGAAGCAGCAAAAAAAAAATGGGAGTGCCATCAAAGGCCCATGCCGACCAGCAAAATGATTAGGCCAAACACAACCTCGAAGACATCAAAGCAGTCTATGCCGCTCTTGCATAGCAGAAAGTACGGTCTAACTTTTTGCAAATGATAATACGTGCAGTGTATAGTGTACTTTTTTGTGTGGATATTCTTGTTTAATTTCAAACAAAATTAATTGTAATAAGAATTTAAAAAAAAACAAAAAAAACAAGAAGACGTGTTGGGGCCTTTGTGTCTTGCTGCTGTCACTTTTTTTTAAAAGTTGTCTGCATTGAAATTTTTTTTTCTTTGGTCGCGACCAAACCGGCCCATTTGGTACCGGCCCACCGGGCATTTGCTCATTTGCCCATATAGCCAGTTCGCCCCTTGGTCTATGTCAATAAGATTGATATTTCTGTATTCAAGTTTATTTCTATTATTGTATACGGGTGAAGTGTGCGTGGGCTTATCTTATTAACCTATAGTCTTATTTGCAATGCGATGAAAACATAAATATTGATCGATGTAGCCTTGAATAAAATAAAATTTTATTTATTTCATTAATTAACAGAGTTTTAAAAAATACATCCCACATATATCTAACTACAAAAAAATTCACTTCCATAATTCCATTCAGATCCAGTGTGTCACATTTCCCTAAAAAACTAATGTATGCTAATCTTTGGATTCTATCTGTCTCATTTGACATAACAGGATGATGCGTGAACGCTTTCATCTTGTGTTGTTACTAGGCGTCAACTAGCTGACAGAATGGGTCTATAAAAATCTGCTTGCTTCTTATGGGCTCACGACATTTCGGTAATGCCTTGGACTTTTTTAAGAATTTAGATTCGTATTGTAGACTTAATCAGTAAAACCTTGCATAAGATGACACTCTGGAACGGATTTGTCTAGAAATGTTGGAATGTCATCAGTTTCTATCTTAAGAACATCACAATGTCTAGCACTGTTGAAATGCCAATATCTTAAGGACATCACAAAGTCTAGCATTGTTGAAATGCCATCAGTTTCTATCTCAAGGACATCACAATGTCTAGCAATGTTGAAATGCCATCAGTTTCTATCTTAAGGACATCACATTTTGTTATCATCTCTCACTTTCTCATCATTGGACACTATTTGTTAGCAATTCCTCAAATAAGCAATTCTCCTCTAACTGCTCAGTTCACCTCCAACCAGTGACACTTTCAAACCGGAAATGAAATGTTGCCTCGGACTTGACATAGCACGTGCTTAGTCTCGAATTGTAAACATCCTGTCACCATCCCCACCCCCGCCCTCGCTATCTAAATATATTTTACTGAGAAGAAAAAAGTAGATCCAAAGTCGTCGATGCGCACTCAGGAAACATCCAATGTAACGCCGATGAATACAAACTTGTAGATAAATTTGAAAAAATATCCTAGCCTAGCTGACGAGTCATGAATTTTAATACCACAAACTTGAATCGTGTACTCAGCGGCCGAAGAATATTTCTACCAATGTCTGGATTAAGTTTATTTTGGGCTTATGTCATCTATTTTAACAAAGTTTATATCAATTCACTCTGTCTGTCTGGTAAAAAGTTTGTACAGATTATTTCTCCCACACCCATTCAGGGATCAAGTCGAAACACTGCACAATTATTACTTGACATAGACAAGACATAAAACAATAACAAAATAATTAGCCAATGAGTCAATAAGTTACTTGTAATTGACAGTTTTGTTCGATACTAACAAAGGAAATTAATCCTTCAGTGTTCACAGAAACGGTTAATTTCATGTAGATCCACATAAATAATCTGCTTATCACGACTAGATGTCGTACTTGAACAAAGTATTGGCTCATCTCTAGGCTACTTATCACAACTAGATGTCGTACTTGAACAAAGTATTGGCTCATCTCTAGGCTACTTATCACAACTAGATGT